>APFE031615458.1:0-20909 GCA_000404065.3 Pinus taeda
TGGTAAATTTTGAATTTGTGATTTTGGAAACAAAAACATTGAATAAACCTCTTGTGTCAAAAACCAGTCCAAATCCCTGAAAGAAGTAAATGGGAAAAATTTTAATTACTTCAATGGAAATTCTTACATTATCTTTATCAATTATCCATCCCCATCGACCTGCAAGTATAGTCACACAATACAATCTATGTGTTAAGAAAAAAATATTGCCTCACAATTCAATATATATATTATACATTATATTTAATACAAAAATTGTAAACTCTCTATTAACATATAAATGATTTAATGATATTTCATAGAAAAATTCTAGTTTTTCATCTTGTAAAACTTTAATGTATACCCAAACATTGCAAAAATCCACTAAAATATAAAATAATACAGTATTTATCACTGATGATAACTCATCGCGCACAATTACAACTACCAACAATTGTGAATATTCACAATTACAAAAGGCCCATCAGTATTTGTTGCTATGTAAAACATCCCTAACTGGCAACGAACAACCTTCAATATGCAAAACAAAACTATGCACAAAATCTTATGGACTCATAACACTCTTAAAACTATGATACATGTTATTGATTCCTAATATATAAAGGCAAAACCTTCAAGGATCCATTAAAACATAGAAAGAGAACATTAAAATCCTCACAAAAATCAAATAACATTATTCTTCAAACCATAATAAACCAAGAAACAACAACTAGGAAAAACTAGTAAAACCTAGAAAAACCCTTTATCATAATAAGGATTGGAAAAGATAAATGAAAATTTCAAAAGGAAAAATCTCATTTCAGAATTGAAAAGAAAATAAAAAGTGTTGATGCACAAAGGATAAAAAGAAGCCTTGACTAAAGATGATACAACAACTAGGCAAAACTAGTAGAACCTAGACAACCCTTTACCATAATAAGAATTCGAAAAGATAAATGAAATTGCAAAATGAAAACTCTCATTTCAGAATTGAAAAGAAACTAAAAAGTGTTGATGCACAAAGGATAAAAAAAAGCATAGACTAAAGAAGTGTTCGCTGAATATACCAACAATGAGAAACTCTTGTCACTTCCCCTATTACTTGCTAAGACCTCATAAATAAATTTAAAAAGACCTCATAAATATCAACTTTTAATTATTGTTTTTGCTCATAATAATAAATAAATTATATGTTTTAAGTCTTCTTTTTCTAATTCGTAAATACTAATATAGTTTTCTTGATTATTTTTTTGCTCATAATAATAAATAAATAAATTCTTTTAAGTATTTTTTTGCTAAACTGTACATAGTCCTTTACCTAAGATTAGTTCGCAAAACTTGTGGGGACCAAACATTCCCACCTAACCTCTAACCAAAGACATACTTATACCATTTTTAAATTATTGTTTTCCTCATGTTTCTTTTCATTTAAACATCTTAAATAAATAATAACACCATTCATTTAATTATCCTTTTTGACATGTTTCTTTTGAAAAACATGATAAATAAATACTAATACTATTTCTTTAAATTTGGTTGGTATCACGTCTCTAAATAAGCATACCATTAATTTCACACACCAACCAAGGCCACCTAAAAAATGTTAGGTTGGAACTTGATAATGGAAACAGAAAGTTCAATGCACTCACATGTCGTATCTGGTATAATTTCTACCATCATCTCAAACCTCGCCATGGATTTATCTATAGCTTTAAAATCCTCTACATATGAATAATACCTTACCTCAATATTATGGTGTAGGGAGAGGTAATTTGAAAATAGCAAGAAATTACAAACTTTTCCATATTGAACTTCAACAAACTATCCAATGTGCATATCATTGACACCGAGGACAGGATGTAGTGCAAGCCAACACCTTGATGGCCTTTTAGCTTTTCCTTTGGTTGAAAACTTCTTACATATATGTAATTTAACTTCATTCTCTTTGAGTTTTGGATTTTTCTTATCCCTTAGATATGCATTTAATTCATGAGTAAACCTAACATTGAATTTGTAAATTCTTCACTTATTTTGGAGTTTGTTCATCCCTTAGTTGTGCATCTAATTTCTGATTAAATTGAACAAAAATATTGTAGATCATGACAAATGTAATCTAACCTATCATCTACAATGTGCAATTGACATGAAAATTTGTAAGGGCGAGGTTTCTAGAAGGAAAAAGGAGAAATATGATAACAAAATTCATAGGGGAAAATGACAAAGGGAATGACAAAAGATCAATAATGTTTATTAAGACAACTAAAATTCATTTCTAGTTAGTAGATGCATAAGAATGATCGTTGAATATGCATGTGCCAAGAGCATCGTTGTGGGTAACATACATTGACCAATTAGGTTTAGTAAAAGCATACAAATGAGATATTAAAAGAGGGTGAAAGGAGTATGGCTATGCAATATTTTTATAAGGTCAAGTATGATTTTAAGGTGTATACATTTATGAAGTGTAATATATAAGAAAATGGAACTACAATAGAGACATAATATCATGGGGGTGTCTAAGACATAAAGGTAGAACTCTTTATTGCCTTTAACTTCACATTTATGAGAAAGAAATAAGGATTACCATCCTTCATGCAATCATCCCTAATAATAAGGTTGAAGGTGAGGAGTGATTGGAAGAACCATCATTTTGGCTAAGAAAATTGCCACAAAGATATTAGTGAAGCTATTAATGTAGAAACGTCATGAAACTTCGATACATAATCCATGTATATAATGTGCAATTGAAGTGAAACATTTGGCAGCTAAAAGACTTAATCGAATATACATAGAAAGTGAGGTAAATAGACCATGAAAATCATCAAACTGTTGTTTCCCAGCTCGGTAAGTATACATATATTACATAAAGAAACAACATTGGTTGACCCAAATCATTTATCTCAGCATGGATTTGAGTCTCATAAGAGGAATATATTCAAATACCATTAAACAGAAAAAACATTGTTGCCACAACAACGCCTTAGTCGCTAAGAATATGTTGTGAGACACTCATCTTTAAATAATTACAAATATAATTTACATTGCTATAAGGAATATGAAATATTCTTAATTCCATGTAAAACTCAATGTCTGCAAAATACAAAATAATGGTAACGAAGCAATCAAAACTGGTAATATTGTCTAAATTCTAACTAAAACAATTAGGATTTTGCGTCGAATACAAAATTAAAATTCCATAAATTCGAGCAGATTAGTATGAAAGAAACCCTTGGTGACTCAGGGTAATTTGGTGGACATTAATAACAAGGAGTTTATTGCAAGGCGAGCAAGAAATTGGTTGTTGTCAATATGATGTTAAGTGCAATGTTAAGCCCAGTACTAGGATTTGAAAAGTACATATATAAGCGAGAAGAAACAAAAGAATTATAACCTAAAGAATGAGATATAAATTGTAATGCGACCTTAACTGTAGAGATAAAGATCCGTTGATGCTTGAAGTATGGAATAAATCCCCAACTATTTTCTGAGACTCTACATCTAGAGAGGGATGCAACATAACAAAATTGTAGCTTAGAAAGACAAAACAAAAAAGGGTTAGAATTTGTAGGAACTAATAAAATCCAATATACAACAGTACCTGATAATTGAAAGGCATTGAGAACATGACTTGAATATGTTATAATCAGCATCAAACCGAATGTAATTGCATCTGTTACATATTTCACCACGTGGTTCTTAACCAAGGTACTCATATAATCTAACAAATAAGTAAAAGCAAGCATATAACAAGGATATTCTCTTGGTAGCATTTGTTGCGGTGATTATGGAGAAATTTGGAAAATTAAACGAAGGAAGTTGTCAACCAAGAAAAAAATGGATTACCTAATAAATCAAAAGTGGAAAGTGTGAGAAAACAAATGTGTAAGAACTCCTTAAATTATCCAAAACGAAATACTAGGCATAATCTTGTCTTGGCTTACCTGAGTCCAGTGGCCATTAATACACTTTTGTACACCTATAATAAAGAAAATCCATTTTTAGCATGGATACCGAGAACCAACAAGTAATGAATAAAAAAAATATAATAGTGTATAGTTTACTTGTTGACATGAACACATGCCAAAAACCGAGACCATGGTCACTCCATTCCAAAGTCTCGCATAGACCGGTGATGGAAGCGAAGTAGATTAATACCATAGATAAGAACCTTCGGAGATTACCAACTGTCAAACAGTAGTAGAGAGAAAGAAGGACCATGAAGGATAAAAACCTAGCGTGGAGATTGTAGATGAGAATCTTCGACGGAGAACTGAAGAGAATTAGCATTGAAGTGGAGGAGAGGTTGTTCCCTAACTATCCTTAGTAGCCTTCCCACCATCTAATTAGGCAATGCAATCCAGTGACACAGATGGGAACACCTGTCCTAACATACAACTAATGTTTATTTCAGAAGTTTACATTTACCTTGGGAAGAGGGATGTAATTTAAGCAATAATATTGCATTATAACTTGTAAAGGTTCGGCAAAAAAACAATTTATTATGGTATTGAATGAGAAACCTTCATACAATATTCACAAATGTCATCCAAAAATTAAACATAGATTACATAACAATATGTATGGTAACCTAGGATTGTTGATGTCAATATCTGGGTAGAATGGTTACTAGTTAAATATTCATGTGTAGGTAATTAATGGTGATGGTAAGTAATTATATCGATGCTTACGAAAATGTCCTAGCAGACACTATATATATATATATATATATATATTTGATCAACAAAGGAAATAACCATTATTAAAGAAAAACCCCATGGACATATGTACATGTCAGGCTGGTGTAATAACTCAGTAGTTATATAAGTTTCATCATGATATGTCACATTATTTGATTTGATCATGGATTAAATAAACAAAAGTTGTTAGTTGTACAATAATGAATACATTGATCAAGGGTAAAAATCTTATGTGTGGTCCTAAGACAATTGTATTAGTAAAAATTCTTTTTATGTAGCAATTGTAGGTGCATGCTACAAGAGGGTTTAATGACTTAGAAAATTAATGAACAAAATCAATGTTACAAGAGGGTTTTTGATGTTTAAAAGGTTAATAATATCTAGGTTCATACCCAAACTTAACTTTTAACATACAAATTGGAATATTTTTCAAGGTTAACAAATTACATTATCCCAAATAAAATCATTAACGCACTTCTTTTTTAGACAACCAAAAATGATCAATTATATTTACAACGAGCTTCCAAATGTGTAAAGGATACATGGTTTGTTAAGAGATTTACATTCAAGTTATTAATTATATGTCCTTACCATTATGTACGTGTTTCAATAATGAGGGTGACATGAATTATACACTGAGTGTTTGAAAGATTGAAATCCAATAAGCTCAAATGATAAACATATATTCAACCCGAACATTATAACCACATCATCATTAATAATAATAAGACACATAACATGACCAGTGCAAAAAAACACTTTGAACTAAGAGGTTATAAATAGTTAGAGAGATAAAACATAAAAACATAAAGAAAAAACTATGGCCTCATTTCCTTAAGTTCACTTGATGTCTATTCTTTACTCTTGAAAACTATCATAAAGTAACATATTTACAACTAAGCGCACTGGTAAGTCTTTTACCCCAATATAATTTACACATAAGCCATCACTAATTGTTTTGGTTTTCTTCAAAGAAAAAATGGAAGCAGAAAATAAAATGACATTATGGAGAGAGTGGATTCAAAGAAAATTTAGAAAGATAAATTTTCAAAACTTCATACAAAACATTAGTTAAATAGAACCTAAAATGCTGGACAAACCAGCGTAATGATAATATTTTGTGAAAATAAACTATTTAATATTATAAAAGGTATATTACATTAAAACATAAAAAAAAGTCAGTGAAAATACAAATGACTTTATTCCAAAACATCCATTCACATTCATCTTGATTTAATATTAAAATTATAATGATGTTTAACCATCAAAAAATTTAGAATCTAATAATCTCTTTCAAACTTAAATATAATAAATTATTAAAGATAAAACCTTTCCAAAATTATATAATATGTAAAATTAAAATTAAAATTAAAAATAAAATCATTCTTTAAAATTCAAATCACTTTTACAAATTTCAATTAATCAAAAAATTCACTTTTACAAATTTAAATTCATAAAAAAACACTACACACATTCAATTTGATTCCTCCTAATACCATTATAATTAAATTCAAATAGGGTAAGCACGTATTGGCAATGATACTGATCATTCATTCAAAATACGATGCTGATGATGCTGAGGAAAACAGTCATCTCCCTTTGAATAAAACAAAAACCAGCACAACATTCAAACTCAAGCGCACCTACTACTATGAGAGACATCTTAAAACGCACCCCTCCATTTCAATTTCCAAGAAAGCAAAAAGCAACCATC
This sequence comes from Pinus taeda, assembly GCA_000404065.3. Classification (NCBI taxonomy): domain Eukaryota; kingdom Viridiplantae; phylum Streptophyta; class Pinopsida; order Pinales; family Pinaceae; genus Pinus; species Pinus taeda. Next base: position 6,391 of record APFE031615458.1, read on the forward strand.
CATTTCAATTTACAAGAAAGCAAAAAGAAACCTATCCTAGGGTTCAACGGCCATTCAGCTCGATGAATTTAAAAGCAGGATTCAATTGAATATTCTATCATTGGCACCGATATCGCATTCATTTTCTTCTTTTCATTTTCATGTTCATGTTCGTATTCGTATTCTTCTTTCATTTTCATGTTCTTGCTTGGGTGCAGCATTTCTTTTTGTTGGATTCCATTCTGTTATTTTCATCCTTTCTTCATGCTTTTATTTGTTATTTACATTCTGTTATTTTCATACTTTATATGTTTAATATCAATTACTTCATTTTTCTTAATATCTTCAATATTATTTTTAACATTATTTTTTGTTCATCAGAAAACATTCTAGAGTTATGTACAAGTGGGTACTAGTACCTCAAAAAATCTTATTGTAATGTTTCTTTCTGAATAAATTTTGAAATTTTCTATTAATTTTATAATTTTTTTACCATCTCTATTTTATTTTTACTAAACTTTTTTTAAAAACAAAATATATTTTCAATTTTATATGATTTTTTTATCATCTACTTACCTAAATATTTAATTTCTTAAATTTTTTTAGAATAAAGTTTTCAATATATTGAATTTAGATTTATATATATCCATTTTAGTAATTTTTTACACATATATGGTTTAATAGAACTATCTTCTGCCAATTCCCTGAATCCCTTGGGTGTGCCTTTTCCAATTCCTCTTCCCAAAAGTGCTTCTTCCAAAATGTGTCTTTGGTTCCTGCCTCAAATCCATGTCTCAGAGATGCTACTATGGTATTTAATGTTTTTCATAGTATATTAGGTTTCCTCAAATTGATGTCAAATCGATGTTTATGCTACTATGGTATTTAATGTTTTTAATAGTATATTATATTTCCTCAAATTGATGTCTTACAGATGCTACGCTGGTGTTTAATTCTTTTTATATTATATTATTTGGACCTTTTTAATATTATTAATTTTATTTAACATTATAAAATTGTGTTTTACATTGATATTATACGTTACGCATTTTAATATATGAATTTTAATGTTAAATATTCTTTATTTTTTTTGAATATTTAAATATGGTTTATTTTATATATAAAAAACTTTAGTAGTTGAGGTCACTAGCACAACTCGGTGAGGATGGGCCTAGTTAGCAAGGCTACCTAGGATCAAACCTCAGGGAGGAGGGTGTGCTAAAATCAAATCAACTTAGGGCTGGTTTGGTCTAGTACTGGGTGATGTTTTCTCAAGCTTGAAAGAACACTCACAACATTAATATTATCTTTGAAAAATGAGTTAGAATTACTTAAACAAGAGTAATATAATGTTTATTTAGAAAATAGGATATGAAAATTTAGATAATCTTTTTAACATATTATTTGTTTGGAAAATAAATTTTTATTTTTTGCATTACTTTAATAATATAAGAATTGTTAGGAAAATAGAGTTTTAAATTTTGCTTAAATTTTATAGCATAGTACTTGCTCATAAAATTTTGAATAGATTTGTAAAAATCATGGTGCTAAATATATATAGAGTATCGAACTTTCTTTATTCTTAAGCTAGATAATCTCGCTTAGGCTGGGTTAAGCTAGTCTAGCCTAGCCTAATCTAGTCTAATCTAACGTAGCCTAATCTAGCATAGCATAGCATAGCCTAGCTTAGCCTAATCTAGCTTAATCTAGTCGAGTCGAATCTAGCCTAGCCTAGCCTAGCCTAGCCTAGCTTAGTCTAATCCATCCTAGCCTAGCCTAGCCTAAACGAAACTAGTGTAATCTAGCCTAGCCTAGCCTAATCTATCCTTGTCTAGCCTAGTCTAATCTAGCTGAACGTAATATAGCCTAATCTAACATAACCTAATGTATGCTAGCCTAGCCTAGCCTAGCCCAGCCCAGCCTAGGCAAGCCAAACCTTAGGTAGCCTAATCTAGCCTAGACTGACATATCCTAGCCTAATCTAGCCTAGCCTAGCCTAACCTAGCGTAATCTAGCCATGCCTAATCTAGCCTAATCTAGTATAGCCTAGCCTAGGATAATCTAATATATTATAATCTATCTTAGCCTAATCTATCCTAGACTTATGTATCCTAGCCTAATATAGCCTAGCCTAGCCTAGCCTAACCTAGGGTAATCTAGCCATGCCTAATATAGCCTAATACATCCTAGTCTAATCTAGCCTAATCTAGTCCAACCTAGCCTAGCATAATCTAATCGAGCCTAATCTAGCATAATCTTGCCTAATCTAGCCTAGCCTAATCTAATCTAGCAATCTAGCCTAGCCTAATCTAGCCTAGCCTAGCGTAGCCTAATCTAGTGTAGTCTTGTCTAGCCTAGCCTAGCGTAGCCTAATCTAGTGTAGTCTTGTCTAGCCTAGCCTAGCCTAGTCTAATTTAGCCTAATCTAGTCTAATCTAGACTAGCCAGGCATAGCCTAGTTTGACCAACCCTAACCTAAGCTAATCTAACCTTCCCTAGCTTAGCCTTGCCTAGTCTAATCTACCCTAATCTACCTTATCACATCCTAGCCTAATCTAGCCTAGCTAGCCTAGCCTAGCCTAATTTAGCCTAACCTAGCCTAATCTAGCCTATCACAGCCGAGGATAATCTAGCCTAGCCTAATTTGGCCTAAGCTAGCCTAATCTAGCCTAGCGTAATCTACCATAGTCTAGGATAATCTAGCCTGGCCTAGCCCAATCTAGCGTCATGTAGTGCAGTCTAGTCTAGCCCATCCTAGTCTAATCTAGCCTAGCCTAGTCCAGCCTAGCCTAGCCTAGTATAATATGGCCTAGCCTAGTCTAACCTAGCCTAGCCGAATCTAGCCTAGCCTTATCTAGCCTATCTTAACGTTATCTAGCCTAGCCTAATCTAGACTATCTTAACGTTATCTAGCCTAGCCTAACCTAGCCTAGTCTAATCTATCCTAATCTAATCTAACCTAGCCTAGCATAATCAGGCATAATCTAGCCTAATCAAATCTAATATAGCCTAGCCTAATCTATCCTAGCCTAGCATAACCTAGCCTTACATAGCCTAGCCTAGCCTAGTCTAGCCTAGCCTAGCCTAATCTATCCTAGTCTAGTCTAATCTAGTGTAATCTAGCCTAGCCTAATTTAGCCTAGCCTAGCCTAGCCTAATCTAGCTTATCTTGCCTAACCTAATCTAGCCTATCTTAATCTAGTCTAATCTAGACTAATCTAGCCTAATCTAATCTAGAGTAGCCTAGCCTAATCTAATTTAGCCTAAGCTACCCTAGTCTAATCTAGCCTAAAATAGGATAATCTAGACTAATTTACCCTAGCCTAGCCTAATCTAATCTATACTAATCTAGCCTAATCTAATCTAGCCTAGCATAATCTAGTCTAATATAATCTAGCCTCGACAAGTATATCCTAATGTAACCTAATCTAGCCTAGCCTCACCTAGCCTAGCCTAGCCTAGCCTAATCTAGCCTAATCTAGGCTAACGTAGCCTAGCCTAGGTTAGCCTAAACTAATCTAGCTTAATATAGCCTAGCCTAAATTAGACTAGTCTAGCCTAGCCTAAATTAGACTAGTCTAGCCTAGCCTTGCCTAGTATAGCCTACCCTAGTCTCACCTAGCCTTACCTAGTCTCGCCTAACCTAGTCTCGCATAACCTAGCCAAGTTTAATCTAGCCTAATCTAGTCTAGCCTAACCTAGTCTAATCTAGCCTAGCGTAACCTGGCCTCACCTAGCCTAATCTAGCCTAGACTAATCTAGTCTAATCTATCCTAGCCTGATCTAGCCTAGCCTAGTCTAATCTAACCTAGTCTAGCCTAGCCTAATCTAGCCTAAATTAATATAACATAGCCTAATCTAGTATAACCTAATCTAGCCTAGGCTAGTTTATTTTAGCCTAATCTAGCCTAGCTTAGCATAGCCTAATCTAGCCTTGCCTAATCTAGTTTAGCCTAGCTTAGCCTAATATAGCATACACTATTCTAGCTTAGGCTAGACTAGCCTAGCCTAGCCTAGCCTTGCCTAGCTTAGCCTAATCTAGCCTAATCTAACCTAGCCTAATCTACCCTAATCTAACCTGGCCTAGCCTAGCCTAGCCAAATCTAGCCTAATATAGCCTAGCCTAACGTAACTTAGCCTAACCTAGCATAGCCTAATCTAATCTAATCTAGGCTAATCTAGCCTAGCCAAATCTAGCCTATCCTAATCTAGTCTAGCATAGCCTAGCCTAGCCTAATCTAGCCTAATCTAGCCTAGCCTCATCTAGCCTAGCCTAATCTACCCTAGCCTAGCCCAATCTAGCCTAATCTAGTCTAGCCTAATCTAGTCTAGCCTACTCTAGTCTACCGTTGCCTAGCCTAGCCTAATCTATCCTAGCCTAATTTAGCCTAGCCTAGCCTAGCCTAATCTAGCTTATCTTGCCTAACCTAATCTAGCTTATCTTAATCTAGTCTAATCTAGACTAATCTAGCCTAATCTAATCTAGAGTAGCCTAGCCTAATCTAATTTAGCCTAAGCTACCCTAGTCTAATCTAGCCTAAAATAGGCTAATCTAGACTAATTTACCCTAGCCTAGCCTAATCTAATCTATACTAATCTAGCCTAATCTAATCTAGCCTAGCCTAATCTAGTCTAATATAATCTAGCCTCGACAAATATATCCTAATGTAACCTAATCTAGCCTAGCCTCACCTAGCCTAGCCTAGCCTAGCCTAATCTAGCCTAATCTAGGCTAACGTAGCCTAGCCTAGGTTAGCCTAAACTAATCTAGCTTAATATAGCCTAGCCTAAATTAGACTAGTCTAGCCTAGCCTAAATTAGACTAGTCTAGCCTAGCCTTGCCTAGTATAGCCTACCCTAGTCTCACCTAGCCTTACCTAGTCTCGCCTAACCTAGTCTCGCATAACCTAGCCAAGTTTAATCTAGCCTAATCTAGTCTAGCCTAACCTAGTCTAATCTAGCCTAGTGTAACCTGGTCTTATCTAGCCTAATCTAGCCTAGACTAATCTAGTCTAATCTATCCTAGCCTGATCTAGCCTAGCCTAGTCTAATCTAACCTAGTCTAGCCTAGCCTAAATTAATATAACATAGCCTAATCTAGTATAACCTAATCTAGCCTAGGCTAGTTTATTTTAGCCTAATCTAGCCTAGCTTAGCATAGCCTAATCTAGCCTTGCCTAATCTAGTTTAGCCTAGCTTAGCCTAATATAGCATACACTATTCTAGCTTAGGCTAGACTAGCCTAGCCTAGCCTAGCCTTGCCTAGCTTAGCCTAATCTAGCCTAATCTACCCTAATCTACCCTAATCTAACCTGGCCTAGCCTAGCCTAGCCAAATCTAGCCTAATATAGCCTAGCCTAACATAACTTAGCCTAACCTAGCATAGCCTAATCTAATCTAATCTAGGCTAATCTAGCCTAGCCAAATCTAGCCTATCCTAATCTAGTCTAGCATAGCCTAGCCTAGCCTAATCTAGCCTAATCTAGCCTAGCCTCATCTAGCCTAGCCTAATCTACCCTAGCCTAGACCAATCTAGCCTAATCTAGTCTAGCCTAATCTAGTCTAGCCTACTCTAGTCTACCATTGCCTAGCCTAGCCTAATCTATCCTAGCCTAATTTAGCCTAGCCTAATCTATCCTAGCCTAACCTAGCCTAATCTAGTCTAGCCTAATCTAGTCTAGCCTTTTCTAGCCTAGCCTAATCTAGCCTAATCTAGCCTAGCCTAGCCTAGCCTAATCTAGCCTAGCCTAGCCTATCCTACACTAAAATAACTTTGCCTAGCCCAGCTTAACCTTAACTAGATGATGCTAAACTAGCCTAGCCTAACCTATACTAAATTAGATTATACGACATGGCCTAACACATGTCTAATCTAGCCTAAACTAGTCGTGCATAACCTAACATAGCCTAGCTTAGCCTAGCCTAACTTACACTAGCCTAGCCTAACATGGCCTAAACTAGATTAGCCTAGCATGTCCTAAGCTTAGCCTAGGCTAGGCTAGCCTAAACTAGCTTGGCCTTCTTTACCCTATCCAAACCTAGCCTAGCCTAGCCTAAACTAGGCTAGCATATCATAGCCTTGCCTAAGGTAGCCTACTCTAGCCTACCCTAGCCTAGCCTACCCTATCATGCCCCAGAATAGCCTAGCCTAACCTAGCCTAAGCTAGCTCACCGTAGCCTAGCCCAACCTAGCTTAGCCTAGCCCAGCCTAAAATACAAACTGTTAAGAATCTTCAAGTTTAAACATTTCAGATTACCTAGCCTAGCCTAATCAACGCCACCCTAACGTGCCCTATTGTAGCCTAGCCTAACCAACCCTACCCTAATGTGCCCTACTGCAGCCTAGCCTATCTACCATAGCCTATTAGAGCCTAGCCTACCCAACCCTACAATATCCTACCCTACCCTACCCTACCAAAGCCTAGCATACCCTACCCTACCCTACCCTACCCTACCTTACTGTAGCCTAGCATAAAATATAAATTCTTAAAAATATTTATGTTTAAACATTTCACATCACCTAGCCTAGCCTTACCTACCCTACAATATCCTAGCCTAGCCCACCCTACAATAGGCTTGCCTGCCCTACCCTACCATAGCCTAGCATACCCTAACTTACCTACCATAGCCTAGCATACCCTATGTTAGCCTACCCTAGCCTACCCTAGCCTAACCTACTCTACGTCAGCCTAGCCTAGCCTACCCTAGCCTACCCTAGCCAAACGTAGCCTAGCCTAGCCTAGCCTAGCCCACCCTACTCTAACCTACCCTAGCATAGCCTAGCCTACCTACCGTAGCCAATCCTACCCTACCCTAACCTACCCTAGCCTACCCTAACCTAACCTACGTTAGCCTAGCCTACCCTAGCCTACCACACAAGAAACTAGCCTCGCCTAACCTAGCCTACTTTATCCTACCCTAACCGAGCTTAGCTTAGCCTACCCTAGCCTAGCCTAGCCTAGCCTATCCTACCCTAGCTCACCCGGCCCTAAGCCTAGCCTTGCCTACCTAAGCCAAGCGTATCCCATCCTAGCCTACCATAGCCTATCCTACCCTAGCCTAACCTACCCTAGCCTAGTCTACACTTAACTACCCTACCATACCCTAGACTACCCTAGCCTACCCTACCATAGCTTAGTTTAGCCTAGCCTACCTACCCTAGCTTAGCCAAGCCTTTCCTACAGTACCCTACCCTATCCTACCCTAGGTTATCCTAGCCAAGCCTACACTACCCTGCCCTATCCTAGCCTTGCTTAACTTACTCTACCCTACCCTACCCTACCCTTGTCTAACCTATCCTACCCTACCCTAGCTTAGCTTAGACCATCCTAGCCTAGCCTAACCTATCCTAGCGTATCATATCCTACCTAAGCCTAGCCTAGCTTGGCATATCCTACCCTACCTAAGCTTAGCCTAGCTAGCATGCCCTACGCTACGCTACCCTACATTAACATATCCTAGCCTGGCCTACCCTAGCCTAGCCTATCCTACCCTTACCTACACTCGCCTACCCTAGCCTAGCCTACCCTAGCCGACACACCCTAGCCTATGCTAGCCTAGCCTAGCCTACCTAGCCTACCCTACCTAGTCTAGCACATCTTAACCTACCTAAGCCTAGTGTAGCCTCGCCAATCCTAACCTACCCAAGATTATCCTAACTAGCATACCCTAACCTATCCTACCCTAGCATAGCCTACCCTATCCTTCCCTACCCTAATGTACCCTAGCCTAGCCTAGCCTACCCTACCCTATGTAGGCTAGACTAGCCTAGCCTACCTTAGCCGAGCTTAGCCTACCCTAGCTTACCATAGCCTAGATAGCCTACCCTAGCCTACCCTTACCTACGTTAACCTACCCTAGCTTACCTACGCCAGCCCAGCCTAGCCAACCTAGCCTAGCCAAGCCTCACCTACCCTAGTGTACCGTACCCTACCTTACCCTAACCTACCCTACCCTACCGTAACCTACCCTACCTTACCCTACCCTACCCTACCCAACCTACCTAGCCTAGCCTACCATACACTAGGCTAGCCAAGCCCACCTAGCCTAGCCTAGCCTACATAGCCTGCTCTAGCCTACCCTAGCCTACTTTACCTAGCCTAGCATAGCCTATCCTACCTAGCCTAGCCTACCTAGCATTGCCTAGCCTACCTAGCCTAGGCTAGCGTAGCTTAACCTAACCTAGCCTACCCTAGCCTACCCTAGCCTAGCCTAATCTACCTAGCCTAGCCAAGCCCACCTAGCCTAGCCAAGCCTACCTAGCCTACTCTAGCCTACCCAAGTCTACCCTACCCTACCCTACTCTATCCTAGCCTACATAGCGTAGCTTAGCCTACCTAGTGTGGCTCATCCTATGCTACGCTACCTTGGCCAAAGCTACCTATCCTAGCCTAACCTAGCCTAGCTAGCCTACCCTACCTAGCCTAGCTAGCCTACCTTACCCTACTCTAACCTAGCCTAGCCTACCCTACCCTACCCTACCCTACCCTACCTAGCACACCCTAGTCTACCATAGCCTAGCCTACCCTACCCTACCTCACCTAGCATAACCTAGCCTACCTTAGCCTACTTAGCCTACCCAAGCATAACCTAGCCTAACCTAGCCTACCCCATCATCCTCTAGCCTAACCTACCCTACCACAACATACCCTATCCTAATCCTAGCCTACCCTAGCCGACTCCAGCATACCCATACCCTATCCTAATTCGAAGCCTACCCAAGCCCAGCTAGCCTACCCAAGCCTATCTAGCCTACTCAAGCCTATGCTACCCTAACCTACCCTACCTTACGCTAGGTTAGCTTACCCTACCCTATCGTAGCTTAGCCTACCCTACCCTACCATACCCTACCCTATCATAGCCTATCCTAGCGTAGTCTACCCTACCTAGCCTAGCATAACCTAGCCTAAGCGTAGCCTATCATACCTAAGCTAAGCCTATTCTACCCTGCCTTATCCTACCTTAGCCTAGCCTGCGCTAGCCTAACCTTTAGTAGCTTGTCCTAAACTAGCATAGCATAACCTTTCCTAAACTAGATTATCCAACCTAGCCTAACACATGCCTAATCTAGAATAAACTAGTTGAGCCTAACCTAAGATAGCGTAGCTTACCCTAGCCTATCCTATCTTAGCCTCGCCTAGCCTAGTCTAACTTAAACTAGCCTAGCCTAGCGTGGCCTAAACTAGCTTAGCCTATCCTAAACTAGCTTGGCCTAGCCTAGCTTAACCTAGCCTAACCTAGCCTATCCTAGTCTTGCCTATCCTACCCCACTCTAGCCTAACATAGAGTAAACTAGCCGAACCTATACCCTAAATCTCAATACATATTATAAATATACATCCCACATGAAAGTAAAGGAACTTCACATAAATAGTGAACATAAGTAATAGATTTATTATGAAAGTAACAAAATACAGATTGATGTTTATTGGAAAAATATTTTACATATAGATATTTGAATGAAAATTAATATAAATTCTAATAATAAAAATAAATTTTCATATACAATAAAAACACATATATATATATAATGTGTGTTGTGTGTGTGTGATGTGTGTGTGGTGTTCAATTAAGTAATTTAAACTAATAAATTTATAAAAAATAATAAACACTTTAAAAGATAAAATCAACTTTTAACAGCATCAATTAAATATATAAAATGACTAAGAAAGAGTCATATGAACTATATGAATGGTTAAGAAATATAAAAAGGAAGCACACAATTTTTTTTTTTTTTTTCTAAAATGATGATTCTTGTACTAAAAACCAAATCAATTAAAACTATATAAATAAGTAAATAACTATATAAAAATAGAATAAGATAAATACTTATAATAAATACAAATTTTATAGGGTATTCAAAATATTTTCATTATGTAAATACAATCATTCACATGTAACAAATTCTGACTCACCTAAATTACTGAAAAAGACATAGAGTGAAATAAATTAAAACACTATGTGTACATAAATAAATTAAAACATTATGTGTGTGTCTATATATATATATATAACTGTGAAAGCAATGAAATTAAAGGTGAAAAAAAAATTATCCACTTTTATTTTTCAAAAAACAATCCACCTCCAATTGAAGTCAATAGAAAACCTATTGTAATAACAACAAAAAGGAAATTAATACACATACACAATTAAATTCTGTCATCACACTATTAATATTATGAATTGAAATAGGTTATATTTCCAAAATTACTATGTAATAGATTTAAAATAATATTGATAATAAAAATCAAGAATATATTATTTTTATGTTTTATTTAAAAAAGTAAAAAAAAAGCTAAAGAAAATAAAATTGATATTTGATTTAAAAAATCTAAAATATCCATAGATCCTAAAAATTCCGAACACTCGCTATGGAGATCACTCGTTGTTTATTAAACTCAAATCGCTGTTAATTCATTCGAAATTCAAACTCACATCATAATAGTGATTCCTTCGAAATTCAAACTCACATCATAATAGTTTATTAAACTCAAATCGCTGTTAATTCATTCGAAATTGAAACTCACATCATAATAGTGATTCCTTCGAAATTCAAGGAAGTGCTGACCTCGGCTTGCGCCGGCAACACCATCCTCGGCTTCTTGCCGCCAATTTCACCATCCTCGGTTTATTTGATGGTCTTCGATATTCTTGGTTCGAATCCAATGCAAAACGAGGGCGCCGAGGTGAGCCGGGAAGTTGTGAGTCGCGTATAGCCTGGTGGGAATATAACTTGGTAAACGAGGGAGCAGAGGTGAGCTGGGAAGTTGTGAGTCACGTGTAGCCTGGTGGGAATATAACTTGGTAGCGGGGGTGAGCCGTGAAGTTGTGAGCTCGGAATATTCGACGCAGCGGGATGTATAACTTGGTATAAGTTTACACCCAGGAATTAGGTGACATTGCCATCAGAACGGAGAGGCAATACAAGGCAAAGGGAGTGGAAATGACAATGTAGAGAAATAGGCAAGAGCAGAGAGCCAACATGGTTACTGGACCTCTTCTGGAGGGACCCATGGGCTCCATCGCCAAAGGAAAGGACGATAAACATACGCCATTGCATGTTATGCCCATCAATAGACGGAGTATCAAATAAACCGAGAAATTTGCAGTCAAGAAGCCGAGGATGATAAACCCAGAAATTTGCCGTCAAAAAGCCGAGGATGGCATTGTCCGCGCAAGCCAAGCTCAGCAAATCATGATAGTGATTCATTCGAAGATTGTATGAATAGAGCCAGTTAAATTACAAGCCTATGCAGATCGGTAACTCGATAATACAGGTGGATTTAGATTGAAAGGAGATCATAAATTTCGTCAGCACAGATGGATTCATTGAAATAAACCAGAGGGACATTAAACCTCCACAACTTAAAGAAATATTAATTAAATAAGGAAATAAGCCAGAGGGACATTAAACCTCCACAACTTAAAGAAATATTAATTAAATAGAGAAATAATAAGCCTAGGTTAATTCCTAAAAAGAGGCGAATGGGTTAAGTTAACAATAACTAACACACAATAGATGAATTAAATGACTAAAAGGCCGAAGTAAATCCTTTCTTAATCGAAAATTGAATTAATTCAAACCAGCAGACACGTGGAGCTGCTGCAAAACTATTCACATACCTGTAATTCTACGATTTCATTTTGTGAATCTTATAGTGGGAATCCTATAGCCACTGGCATTTCCCTATTTCTTCCATTCAGTTCTCCCAATTGTCTGCATCTAAAATATTTGCAAACAAAAGATTATACACTAAACTCAAGCTGCTGCAAAACTATTCACATACCTGTAATTCTACGATTTCATTTTGTGAATCTTATAGTGGGAATCCTATAGCCACTGGCATTTCCCTATTTCTTCCATTCAGTTCTCCCAATTGTCTGCATCTAAAATATTTGCAAACAAAAGATTATACACTAAACTCAAGCATGAAGAGATTAAAATTGTTGAATCATTTAAAAAGAAATCAAGGAAAAAGAAACTACATCCATACATACCAGTAACTCGATCTCGATTTTATTTTCTGAATCCTATTTCCTTACCTCTTTCCATTCAATTCTCCCGGCATACGATTGTCTGCATCTAAAATATTCGCAATCAAAAGGTTATTCATTGCACCGAAAGAACACCAATAAAATTGAGAAACAAATTTCGGTGCACCGAAAGAACTGAGAAATAGCCAAAATGCAACAGTTCTACCAATCAAAACCAAAAGAACACGTCTTATAAGAAAAATACAAGAATATTATGGAAGAAGGGATGAAAATAACATAATATTCATAGAAGCAAATTTAAAAGAAAAAAAATATGTTGCACAGAGAACAATGCAGGATTGGTCTAAATGACAGAGGCGATAAACAACAATTGAAGCCTGGTTTTAAACTCATCGAGCTGCATGACCGTTGAGTATAGAGATGTTGTTTTTTGCTTTTCCAAGTTGAAATAGAGCGTTGCTTTTGTGTTCTTGTAAATCGAAATCGAGTGTTAGTTTAAGCTTTCTAATTACGACTTAAAATGGAATGGGGTGTGTTTTAAGATGGTATCAGTGGGTGTATGGGAGAGTGGGTAGGTGGGTGGATGGGCACGCAGGCGGAGGCGGACTTGATTTTGAATATTGTGCAGATTTTTCAGACTTGATTTCGAATATTGTGCCGATTTTTCATTTTATTTACAGTGGGTGATATAGAGGGAGAAGTGCCTTCTTCCACTACTTCTCATCATCCTTGTCCGCACGCCCATCCAGCCACCCACCTACCGCTACCACTAGCTTCTTAGAACACACCGTTCCATCAAGCTTACCCGGATCTGTGAAGTAGTGGTCACAATTTTATTTTATTTGTGAAGTAGTGGTCACAATTTTATTTAATGGAGGTGAATTTATTGAATTGCTGCTAATTTTATCTTAATTAATGAAAATAACAAATGAATATTCATATCAGAACAAGAACATAATTCATCGAAGTTTTATTTCTCTTTTGAATCCTAATTGTTTTGCATCTCTTTTGAAATTTGTAAAAGAATCCTAATTCTTTTGCATCTCTTTTGAAATTTGTTTCTATGAAATCTGCATGTTAGATGTAAAGGTCCGCGGATTTATTCTTATCTATAGACCAATCTTTCCCATTTTCTATTTTTTTTTCTAAATTGGTGATAAAAATTGATACGGAATTTCACTCTAAAAAATTTGTTGATATGCTATATTGAATTGATAAGATTATTTATATTCAATAGGTAATTTGATTTTGAAATTTTACTTTCACAAAATCTGTCACCTTAAATTGGAAGGCATGATAATGTTTTTTAAATTCATGTGTGGTTTACTATTAACGAACTTATTAACAAACTTTTAAATTACTACGCCTAAATACTCAGTCATGACTTGCTTCATGCGCCTAAATACCAGATCATGAAATTGAGGTTATGAAAACTAGTATTTAAGGAGAAGAGTCTTACTGTCATTAAATACTATGTAATAGGTTATAATTATAGTGTTAGAGTAAAAAAGAGTTCATGGAAATTTAACTATTAATTATAGCTTACATACAGAAATTTTCACTGCCATTAAATGTTAAGTCATCGGTTATAAATTTTAGTGTTGAGTAAGAGTTTATAGAATTATGACACTTATTATTTCTTACCACAAAGAGAACGTGACTAATTGCTTTGCTATGTAGTTTGTTTCCTTTCTTTATTATATAAGATATATATATATATATATATAGATATATATAAATATATAAAATTGGTGGAAAACAATAATAATAGTTGTTTTCTGTTGTTTTTTAAATTTGATATATTTTAAATTTTTTATATTGTTTTAAGTAAATGAGAAAATCTATAGTAATTGAGTTGTTATATCAATAAGATGAGTTTAGATAAGTCTAGTTAATCATATTGACTTTTATTCTTTTAAGAGAATTTGGTTAATATATATTTTGAATCATTTTTTTTACAATAATTTTTTTCTTGTCTATCTTTAATTAAATTAGATATAAAAATTAAAGTTTGGACAAATTAAATTAATTAATTTAAATTATCAAAAAAAACTACATAAATGATATCACATTTTTAACCCTTCACAAATATTTACATAAGTGCTTATAATCTGCCCAACATCATGAACATTTGTTATTATATTATATGACTTGAACTTGTGAATAATTACAATTCTATTATGTTTTAATTTAATTATTAGGGAACATTTACAATTAACCTCCGTGGGTTTATCATTTTTTATTGAATATATAAATATCATTTTATTTATTAAAGAGGATCAGTATTCATTTTTCTAACTTTATAAGCACTTTATAAAATTTAGTTTAGTATTAAAAATATATATTTTATGCTATTATTAATATTAGTGTATTTTTAATTACAAATACAAATATTAAAACTACAATAAATTTTTAATAAAGTTTATAAAACTATTATTTTTATTACTAATAAAATAAATTTAAATAATTTTAATAAAAGAAAATTTAATATGTTTATGACTACATGTAAACGTGATATTATGTCCTTCCAAACATTTTTTGTTGAAG
>APFE031615466.1:19497-39309 GCA_000404065.3 Pinus taeda
CTGGGGGGTCAGAGGGGGGACAGAACCCCCCTTCATTGTGACGATTGGGGGTCACAGGGGGTTTGAGGCATACCCATAACCCCACTTTATGGGGTCTGGGGCAACACCCCGAAAAATTTTGGTTTTGGACCCTATGTTAGGATGGACGGACCCACCTATGGTTTTCTGCATGATTTTCGCACATGTTTTTGGACACGATGGTTTTTGGTCCATGGTATTGGATGCTTCAGCATGTATAAATATGTATTATAAAATTAAAAGGAACATAATGAAAAATCAAGTTGGTAGTCCCGGTTTTGGGATCCAGGGGAAAATCTCTATGTATATGTGTTTTCTGTGTTATGCTCTCGCATTGTTTATTTTATGTGTTTTAGAATTCGTATGCAGGTAATTTTTGTAAGGGGTTAAAACCTACAACAAAAAACTTTGAATATGGATCTATTTTGTGCTCTTTCTTCTTTGAGAGGGTCCCAACACTCTGTTCTAGAGTATCGGTTTCGATCAGCACCCCACGAGATCCACGGATGGGTAGGTGGGTTGACCCAATGAAACGACTAGGAGGTGGGGATGTTCCACGAATTGCATTCGATGATTAATTCTTCTCCTAGTGGGAGCAACAAATCATCGTAGTGGATGATTACCCTTATGCCGGTTTGGAATTCCGAGGAGATCCTGATCTAGCTTTACCACCAAATGTGGCATGGGGAAATATAGGTAACAAATGTTTTTGATTTTATGATTTTTATGATTTTTCCAAATATAAAAATGAATTTGAAAAAATATTTTTGATAGGATTCAAATGACTTATATGATGATCATGTTCCAAATATTGGGCTGGTACGACCAAATGGGTTCTCACAGCATGGACGTCGTGGCTGAGGTGCCGAAGAGGTGGTTGTGGACACAGTGTGACTCCTACACACAGTTCAATGGCACTTGGTGAGACTAACTCACCGAGTACCGATGGAGCCTATAGAGGATCTCCCTATAGACATTCAACGTCATGTGGTTGGCATGCCATGAGACTGGGTTTGCACTTTTAGTCTTGTGGCCAAAGTAGAAGTCGCATACTTAGCCATTCATCCTGATCCGGGGCATTAGATGTACTGGACATGATTATGGGCATTTGAGTCCCAATATTTGTATATTATTTTGGACACACTTATGTACACTCGAGATATTTTATGATATATATTTATACAGTTTTGACTTTTTGATGCTTGATTTTATTGTGATGAATGAATGATGTGCCAGTCTAAAGCTTGATTACCGATAGAATCTGCTAACCAATTATGATATCTTGGAATGTGCAAATAATTAATGTAAATAAATGATCTTTACAACAAACTCACCCTTAAATACTGGCGATATAAGCATGGATCTCTTACTCAATAAATGTTATTCAATTGTAACACTATCAGTTGTGAATTAAGATAGACTACCAACGAATCGATTCCATAAGAAATAAATTCGGATAGTAAATTAATGATGGCAGTGTACTCCACCCTATTATTTGACGCAAGACCAATGCGTACTCCCCTTGACACCATCAACTGACCAGTTGGATAGTAGATTACCCAAGCTGCGGAAGCGAGGTTCCGAGTGTGCCAACTAGCACCATCGGCGAATCCAAAATAGACTAAGTCATCCATCAAGACTTGCCACAACAGACCAAAAAGTGTTGATATCAAAAACTCCCAATGAGATATGTACAAAAAATACAAAATTTACAAAAAAGTCATTGCCTAGCTGCTACTTAAGAAAAGTACTTCTTGAGGTAGAGCTTGTCAATGGGGCTCCACCAGATTGCTCCTAGAGATGTTTATAGGTATAGTCATCGAACCAATCAATATATTACCTTTGGCAGAAAATTGTATTGGATCCAAAGGAACTGTACAAACATCACTAGTAGGCAAATTGGAGGACCTAGATTCAACTTCATCCAAAGGAGGACGGAAATATAGACGATGATGTAAATATTCCAATAGTTGATCTACAACCATCATGGCTTCAAATATCGCTTCATCAGATGGAAAAACAATATCCAAGAAATCCAAAGCAGAAATGGAATCAAGGGTCTGAGAATGAACCACATCACCATTTAACTCTTTTCCCGAAGAAGGAGCGAGATGGTTGTCTATAGAGTTATTGATAAATTCATATCCAAGCTCTACTACAGACATAGGATATTCTATTCCACCCACCTTCCCTTCATCTGATGTGGTCGCGGAAGAAAATAAGGTCTCAGGATCCAAAAAATAGTGAGTTTGAACAAATTCTTTTCGTAAAGGCTCCTTGGAGGATGAAATTGAATCTATTCTAGCTATAGGAGGGGGAAGATCAAAAGTGCCCATCAATGAAGAGTACATCCCAACTCCTAGATTATTAGTAGGCAGACGGGGGTTATCTACTAAGGGAATAGTAGAGTCTGAAGTTGCTCGAGGACCGACTGGAGAATAATCCGATTGATCAACCTTAACAATTTTCCCCTCATGAGGAAAGCAAATGACACGAAACAAAGTAGAAACAATGACATCCATTTCATATATCCAGTTCCTTCCTAAGAGGAGATTGTAATCTAAGTTAGCATCGATGACTTCTACTTCGATATTAACGACCTTTCCTCCAACACATATAAGAAAGGTCGGGATAATCCCGTATGCCCTATGAGAATGACCATCAAACATTGTCAAGAGGGTAGGTGAAGGAATAATCGAAGGCGATCCAATGGCCTTCCGACATGACATAGACATGACGCATGTGGAAGCTCCCTCATCTATAACCATCCAAAAAATATTAGTTTTCTGGTAAGCAGACTTTATCTAGAAAGCCATATGATGAGGAAGTCTCTTTTGACATTATGCATATCAAAAGTGAGAACTAAAGAACTATTTGGATCCACTGCCCCCATTGCCGAAATCAAGGCACATCTTTGAGCAGGACATGATTGAAGCACCTCTAAAGTGAACATAGCACATGGACTCTGAGCCAAATCCACAACAATGGAGTAATTCTGGGCTGCCCTAACATTAGGGTTGATAGTCGCGTGTTTAGCAGAACCTTTCGGTATCTGAGGTATAGTCTCGACAGAGGGTCTCTCAATATGAATTGGGTTGGTAGTTTCGAGAACTAATTTATCCTTGGATGTTTCACCTTCACCATAATCACGCAACCGAGTAGCCACGTTAACGTTAGAACCCATCATGAAAACATTTGACGATTTATCCCCTTCCTGGTTGCCCCCTGCAGAGGTACCGGGATTTGAATTCGCACCAGCAAGCATTTTCTGCCATTGGGGAAAAGGGTTGGTTAACACAGCTTGAGAGCTAAAAGTCCCTTGTTTCCCTAACAAGCATTGAGCATCTTGAATTTTTGGGTGGAGATGAGTTAAATGGTCTCCACTGCATAACTTGCATGGAAACTTGACTTTCATTCTAGACTCATTTCCACCACCACCAACATTATTGCCAAGTTTATTTGCATCAATATTCCCATCTTGACTCTTTTTCTTACCTCATCCTTTCTTTTTCCTATTGGAATTTTTATTTTGGTGTTGGAAGATTGGACGACATTAACAGAAGAGAGTTGAGAAGACGAAGGGTTAAACGATGAGACCTGATTTTTAGGAGCAGTTTGTAAAGACAACTGCTGTAATTGGCTCAACAAGTTCACCGGATTAATGTCTACGGATCCAACGGCACCATCTACATGGGGACCTGGCTTCGAATTTACTATATCAAAATTAGTCCCAGGAGCATCATGCAAGATTTTTTGTAGAATCCCAGACTGAGAGTAAATCAATTCTAACTGTTGGGCCCTAAAAATAGCTTGGTCCTCAGAATAGACTCCGGACATAGAGACATCCTTAGAGATCTCCGATTTTAAAGATTTCAAAAACCATTTGAGACGGTATTCAAGAGGAATTTCGGTTTTAATGAACCTCTTTCTCCGTCTCCATTCCTGAATATGATCAAAAATGTGAGTCGTCGTATCCTGACAAACATTGCCTAGAAGTTTAGTTCCGACATCATAACATACAGGCAACTGGAAATGATTTAGGAAAATGTTAGCCAAATCAGTGAAAGATGTAAAGCTACCCCTAGCAACTCTATATACCACTTGGCCGCATTGCCAGTTAAAGTGCGTTGAAAAAGTCTCAACCTAACCAAATCATCGATGAGGAAATTTGATGAGCACCACAAGTGGAATGTGGTTACATGATCACCTGGGTCTTCACCACCCTTCCCCTCGAACTTTGGAATGTCTAAAGGGAGTTTGGTTGGGACCAGAGGCCAAGCCAGATTGTATTTGATTGGATCGTTTCTTAATTTTGTGAGATCTGGTAAATTTAATGTTGTCAGAAAAGGAAGGCTAGGAGGACCTTGGAGATTCCACCCAGACTGGGCGGGGTTCCCAAAGTTCTGAAAAAATTGGCCTAGATTTTGAAAGGCACCAGGCTGCCCAAAGTAATCAGCAGAACCAGCTAAACCAAAAAGGAAAACCTTGTGATCCAACAAAACTTGGAGTTTGACCAACTCCGGCTGAAAAACCTCCATAACCAGTGAAGCTCCCTCCTAAAGGATTATAAGGAGTTGATAACCTCTGATAAGGATTCCAAGTATAAGATAAGGGAGGAATACTTCGAAATGAACTAATTGTGGAGCATGGTCTATTCCCTTGTTGGCCAAAAAATGGATTCCCAATTCCTACGCCACTGACCGTAGGGTTAGTCCAACCTTGAAAGGGATTGTTGCCCTATCCTATAGAAGAAAAAGGAATAGATCCTATCGGAATGTGGTATATGACCACTTCCAAAAGGAAAACCCTGAAATGAAGCTGACCCACCCATCATGGATGTGGAGGCGCTAAATGGAATTGATGGAATACCCCATGAATGGGTGCCAAATGGGAAAAATCCAAAACCAAATGCATTGGCTTGGAAATTTCCACTCATAGAAGGAATGGAGGTAGACCCAACTAAGGATGTGCTAGCAAAAGATCGAAATAAAAATGCAGAGGGGATGGAGATAGTTCCTCCCCCTTGTACTGATGTTGGAGTCTGCATGGTTGTAGCACTTGTGGTAAAAGCCATGCTTCCAGTGGTGGTCATCAAAGGTAAGCGCGTAATATGACCTGGTCTTGAAGGTCTATGCGTCGAAGTCATAACGTATTTTAATATGTCTAGATGACTAGAAGGTAGAGGAGAATTCAGAACCGCTAACAACTTTGGGAGTTCTTCTACCTCAATGTTATCTTCCGATTGAAAAAGAACCTGAGAAAGAATTGGGGTGTTCCTCTCTAATTCTACGGAAGTACCAGGCCTATTCTGCACACTAATGCTCCTGGGGGGAGGATCAATCTCCGATGCGTTGGCTACCACGGGATGAAACCCACTAGAAGTATTACCTCTACGGCTTCTAGGAGAAGGCTCTAAACTTGGTAGTGAAAGACCACGAAGTCTTCGAGATCGTCTAGGTGATTAGTCAGCCACTTTGAATTTTCTATTAAGATCTAATTAAAGACTCAAGAAAAAATGAAAGCTAGGCCAACTAATAACACATAGCACACACTAAAAAGTTGCTAAAAGATGTCAGCCAGTCAAACAACTTTCAAGTATTTCCGCTCTGGGTGATGAGGACTGGACACCAAAATATAAGAAAGTGAAGTAAGTGGCCTTCCAATGATAGTCTGGAATAATGACGGCCTAGCCCTACCAGCGAAGGTAACAGAGGAAGGTATGTTGAACTCCTAACAATAGCCTGTGCCGGTGCAAGCCCCCAAGCTTCGCAAGGGTGCCCTCCAAAAGTACCGTTGAGAGTGATACAACGTCGACCTCAGGTGCCACTGGATTCCCCTCTATAGCCACCTATGTATATCCCTAGGAGAAGCAACTAAGGTTACCAAGTTGTGTCAGAATCCAAGCATAACAGTCTTGAGGTAAGATCCGACAAGTAGGAGAGGGGGTATCTCTCTTCCTTATCTTCAAAAACCCTCGTGCTTAACTCCAAAATCTGGAGCTTTCTTGGTCTTCCTAACACTATTGGATTTGCACTCGCTATTCAGACTTCTATGTTTGACTATTTAAAATGGCCTTAGAGAGTTTTCTATCCACACACCTAATCCAAGGCCCTAAAATATCCCAAAACTTGTTGGTGTGCCTAAATTGACAATATAAAAAAGTTCCAATATATTTTAATTAGTGCTTTTTTTAAATGGGTTGTTCTTAATTCAAGGGATAAGTGAAAATGAAACTTGTGGTGTTTTCCAATGCAAAAGAAATTAATAAAAACCAAACTATATGAAAATGCACTCGTTTTGTTCTTTGATGAAAGAAATTTCTACTAGGTTCTAAGGAACTTCTAAGAAAGCAATAAATTTTCTTTTCTTTACTTTACTTTTACTCAAGCTTCACATTCACAAAAATTAACAAAACTATGGATGCCCTAAAAGATGCACAAGTTTATGCTAATGCAATGAGTATATGCTGATGCAAAACTTAAGACTACTCTAAATCAAAGAATGAAAGTAACTTGCTTATCAATTCTAATTATCCACTTAATATGTTTAGATAGAATATAAGTTGCTAATGCTCATTTTCGTCTAAACACTAAAAGAAAATCACAAACCAAACAAAAATGCATTTTCACTCGCAAAAAAGAAACTAAATCAAAACAAGGCCAAAGCAAAAATCAAGTTTTCAAGAAGCTTTCTTCAAAAGCAAAACAAAAATGACTTTTCAAAAGTGCCCCAAATACTATTGAAAAATTTGAGACCGAAGAATAAGCAACCAAAACAGTTTGCAAGTTATCAACTCAAAATGGGTGAAAACTCAACAAAATAGGTGCTTCGAGATGCTCTCAATAGCCAAAAAGCAGCAAAAAAAGCTTGGTGACAATGATCAAAAGATCAAGAAAGACAACTCTCAAAATCATCACTCAACAACTTTCAAAAAGCAAGAAAAGTAAATGGCCACAAGGTGCAGTTTTGACACAAAGCGCGAAGATCACAAAGATAAAGTTTTTCACAAATATTGAAAACAATCTTTCTGCCCTAGAAGACCATAACAACCAAGTTTCTCAGAGAGAAATCTCGTGTGCTCAAACACAGATGATGATACTTGCAAAAAAAAAAACAAAACCAAAACTTTCCACAAACGAAGAGAATTCGAAACCGGAAACTTGTTGTAAAAACAAAGACTGAAAACCAAACTTGACTGCTCAGGAAGTACTCAGACCAGCAAAAAAATTTACTTAACAAGAAAGATTTGAAACAATCTTAGAAAATTAGGGTATACGCAATTTTGTCAATGCACAGCTACGTGTAAATGTGATTCAGCCCAAAGAAACCTGTGTATACGCGGGTTGATATGGGGAAACTTGCATACATACACTTCTGTATCCTGAACAAACTATGTATATAACAGTTCACAAGAAAAAGCAAAAAAGGTGATCTGAAGAAACTGTTCAGAATTAAAGTCTGAGTTCCTATAAGAATGGACAACTTAGTTACAGCAAGAAAATCAAAGGCTGAGCCCTGATTGGCTTAAATTAACCCAAACTAGGAACAACAATATTGTTGTCCACAACAAACAAGGAATGGTATCACCTGAATCTTCCTCTCACAGGCTCCAAGCGGAACCGTCCTCCGGATTCGTCTCATCCCAAGTCTTCAAAATGCTCCTTCCATAACTCACACAAGGATATCTCAACTAATGAAAAGACTTCTTAACACAAGGAAACAAGGGTTTCCTATAATGGGGGAAGTGCTAGAAGCACAAGGATCTTCAGACCAGATCAGGGATAATCTCAGCAGAGTGATTTTTCTCTCTATTCTCTCCTCCCTTAGGCCTTCCCATTGAATCCTTTTTATACTTCTCCCAAAGTAGCTTTTTAGTTGGGAATTCATTGGGAATAGTTGGGCCACGCGCACTAATAGGTAATCAACAGGTAAAACCCGTGATCTCTACCCAAAATTAAGGAGATTTTTTTTTTAAAGTATTTTAAGACGTATATGTGGGTTGGGTATATAAAAACCTACGTACACACACGTTTAGCTTAGGGAAATGCCGCGTTTAGGGAGTAAAACACTATTTTTTAAGTAATTGGACCAGGTCTGGAAGGAGGGGTTGCCCTAGGCCATGAGTGTAGTATCACAAACATCAAGAGTGAGATTTGGAGTTATAACAAAGGGATAGGGTTCGCGAAGGTCAGGATAAACCCTAGAAGTAACAAAAACCCATCACACAGATCTCTAGATGCAGAAAATTGGTTCTTTCATCCCCCAATACTACTTTGGGGGAGACAGCAGTGTGCGCTACGCAGGTTTTTGCCAAAAGGGATAGAAGTTTAGGGTTTTGTTGGTTCACACAAATAACTCTAAACTTGGGTCTAGACCCCCTTAAGGTAACAGTGGACAAGGGAGGAGGGGGTGTTAAACATGTATAAAAGTTATCTTTGGTGGTTGTTGAAGTCATCCAAATATTTCGACACTACATCTTACTTGGAAAAACTACGGTCATTTCGGATTTCAACCCTTTGGCATACATTTTGTAACATCAATTGTTGAGGGGGAAATAATCTAAGTGGATTTTTATTCTCCAAGAGTTCAACCTAGAATTCATCAAATCGAAGTCGAAGGAATCCTTAGTTTTTTTTGAGCTAATGTGCGGTCTCCCTTCCCTTGATGTAGCATCTACATCCAAATATTTCATTCGAGACGAGTCATTGTTCCTGATCTCATCATCTAACCCATGGTATGGATATTTTTTCATTTATCTTCTGGCCAATACTTTTCGTCCTAACACCTCTCACTCAGAGCAACGACATATCCTTTCGCAACACCCTTTACTGTTGTGGTATTGATATAATCTTATGGAGGTTCCTCGCTATTGAGGAGGTCATGAAAGTATTGAATGAGTTCCACTTAGGGGAATGCGATGGAAATTATCTGGTTATGCTACCACACAACAAATCTTACACATCGGTTACTTCTGGCCCACCGAGTACAAAAATTTAATGCATGCCATATCTATGATTGAAAATTCGATGGTCTTCCCACTCCTTTGAATATCACCGTCACCATTGGTCCTTTTGCGAAATGAGGCATCGATTTTATGACATGTAACCCACACTCATCCAAGGGGAATGACTACGTTATTGTCATTGTTGACTACTTTACTAACTGGGCTGAAGCGATGCCTACATTCAATAATACCGGCGGAACAACTGTGTACTTTTTATTCAACTACGTGATTGTTGAGTTTGGTGTTCCACATGCAATAATAATAGATCATAGGAAGCACTTTCAAAATCATATTTTGACTGAATTAGCTTCCAAATGGGGACTTTCACATGAAAATTGAACTCCCTATTGTCCTCAGGCTAATGGACAAGTTGAGGTGATTAGCAAAGTTCTTAAGAATATTATTCAAAGTATGATAGTAGTCCACATATTGTATTAGCACTTGCTTCTCTTTGCTACCTTGTGGGCATATCGAATCTCAGTTAGGATTTCTACTAGATTCACACCCTTCTAGTTGGTGTATGGTCTTGAAGTGATCCTCCCCATCAAATGCGAAATTTCATCGCTCAAACTAGCTATCGAACTTCTTCCCACTACTCCTATAGAGGAGGATCTTCTTTTACATCTAACTCGTTTGGATGAAACCCAGTGTGATTTCACATTAGCCAATGAAGCCCATAAAATACACATTAAAGCGCAATATGACAAAAGTGAGAAGCCTAAAATATTCTCGAAAGGAGATCTTGTTCTTTTATATGACCAATAGGCTGACATGTTAGGTCGAGGAAAGTTCCAGCCTATGTGGTTGGGCCCATACTTTTTCAAGTGAGTCCTTGCAAAAGGGGCTTACGAGTTAGTGGATCTCGATGGAATTCCATTGATGTAGCCTAGAAATGGGTTGTACCTCAAAAAATGTTCTGCTTGATCCCATGCATTGTATACTGTGTACATACTATCTATAAGTGTGTTGAGTGTGTTTGCGGTGTGCTTTTTCAAAGTTTCCCATGGTTTTTGTTGATTGTTTTTACTTTTGGATTGTAGATGTCAACCTCTCTCGAACCGTATATTGGTTATGTCAATGGTTCTAGTTGTAGTACTCAGAACCTATCCTCCACAACATGGTCTATCTTTTCTCCAAATAGTGAGCTAGTGAGTATGCAATGGATTTACATTGGTCACTTGAATAAAAACATTTTTGAGTATAGCGTAGTGGTTGAGATAATTTTCGATGCTATTTCACATGGTATCTATTGTATAGTCATTAGGTTTGACTCGCAATTCGTAGTACTACAAAACTCTATTCAGTGAGAAATACCGCCATCCTTCGCATGGGTTTGAGAATGTGTAATCTAGAAAGAAGTTTCGATTCCATACGATATGAACATATTTCTAGAAATATGAACACATTATCAGATGCCCTGGCTAATTTTGTTTTAGATCGACATTTGCAAACAATGTAAATAACTTTCAATTCACATCACAACATATTGAAAGTATAATAGGAACTAGGAAACACTCAATATATACTATATATATATATTATATATTATATAATAATATAATATATATATATATATATATAATATATATACAATATATATAATATATAGATTATATATAAAATATTATATATATATTAAGTTTGGTTTTACAAAATGTGTGCCTCGATACACATATGGCCACATCGTCCATATAAATCTACATGCAAAACATTTAAGTAGACAAACCAGTGGTGCTCATGATAAAATGACACAGCATGAACTATCTTGCACAGTAATTGACCAATACGATTAGGAACTTTGATTTCGTGTCACTGAAGTCGCAATGGAGGCCGATCGACTATGGTCTCATCAATTCCATGTGTCAGTCCTTCCATGTGGCACTCCACCTCTGATAGGATCTCTGCTACATCTAGATCTCGTAGCGCATCTTATCTTACTGCATCATCTTGTATTGGTCCCACTACCTCAATCTGTGTTTGTCTCTCTGTGCAACGGAGATATGTACCACCCACTAGTTGAATAGGTCCAATGTATGCATGAAAAAATCAAATAGTTTAGTCTCGAGAATATCAAAAAACATAAAAAAAACAATAGTAAAACTTTCAAAAACTTAATGGTCGAAGTATCTTACCTGAATCATCCCATTTCTTACCCTCAGGCAACTCGAGCTCAGGATCATCACAAAACTCCATCCCTACATAGGATAATAATCAATAATGATGAACTACTTGCGTAGCCATCCAAAGAAGGTTGGTGAAAAGTTGATCTTTGATGGGCCTGTATGTCAGCTCATATGGTCTATCCACCTCCTCATCCATGGGGTCCTTGGATCGATGGGTTGAAATACAATCTACTAAGGCTGCAATAGTGGAAACCACTCTAGAGAAAAAGAGACTAAGATCATTCCATAACGGAAGCTTTTCAATTTCCCCTCCCTTTCTTCGATGAGATGTTCCTTCAAATTGACGAAGAAACCCTCACTCCAGTTTAATATTGTCGGCTTTAGAAATTATATCCCATACTACATGTAAGATCTACTCACTACATGTAGTGTCGAACTACCTGCCAATCTTGAAATAATGAATAAGATCATTCTTAGAGGTAATTGGGATATATCCTTAATGTTGATCTTCCCATCTCTACTATGAAGGGTTCAAGGTCTGCAATAGGTAGCAATATAGTATTTTACCATCTCACCACCAGGTCTTCCCCCTAGAAGAGAGATGGGGGAACCTCACTTTGACAATTCAGTCAAAAAGTAAATACCCTCTACCTGTATCTCTAGAAGATTCTCCCCAAACCTGAATGCATGTGCTTTTATATCCCATGAATGTACAAGGTACTTCAGCAAGTCCATCTGTTGCCTCATACCCAAAACCCAGAAGAATTTCAATAACCCACAGTTTTAGAGTGCTTGGATGGTAGCCGATTCATTTGCTACATTTTTTTATAAAATTTTGTTCTTCATGTTTTCTTTCTCACCATTTGAATGCCATTTTGTACTAATTGGTACCTGGAACATCAACAACAAATCCATTAGGATCTTTCCCATGCAAAAAAAATTGACAAAATTTGAGGCAAAACTAAGAAACAACTTAGGAAAATGCACCCAACACACCCCAACAATGTCTACCATAACATTGCACCTCTACCTGCAGTGTTTCCCTACCTAGGGGTAACACAGTTTTCAACATGGTGGGGGTGCATTGGTCTCAAGGCATTTTTTATGAACCCCTGGGGAATCAAAACCCTAAACATTTTGCATGAAATTACAAAAATGGACCATGGAAAGATAAATAAAGGTTTAAGTTCCTACCTAGAAGCGACGACACTTGAAATGGTTCCCTGGATTGTCTGCAATTAGTTGCGGAAGATCAAGGGAAAAAGGGCTCCAAATACTCACTGTTGAAGGTAAAATGTGAAATGGTAAAAATGACAACTCATTTTGAATATTATGCTCATTTTCTCATTATTTTATTAGTGTTTAATGTTTTTACCTAGATATGCTTCATTTTCACTATGAAAGAGGTATGTTTAATCCTTCTTGTGGTGTTTTGAGCAAGTCAACAGTTGTTATCAGGTTTTCATTATGTTTGAACAAGTTACTTTGACCACAGAGTATACTTTTTTTTCTTTTTCGGACTCTTTAGACCCACAAAAGAGGAACCCCCCTAGAGTCCTCTTTCAACTCTCTTCAGTATAAGTTTAACCCTTTTCCAGATTGAGATAGACTAGCTACAAAAAAGGAATACCTTAGTCAAACATGGCTAAGAGGTTCTCTTGGGTATTGTTTTCTACCTTTCAAGCCTAAGGGACTATCTATGAAAAGGTACATCTAGATTTTTCTTTTTTTCCTCTTTTCCAATCTCTCTAAACATGAAAAATATGTCGAGTTTTACCTTCACTGGACTCATTAAAACATCAAAGAGTGATGGACTTGTCGAACATGACAAGGTTGAACCACTCCTTCTCAAGGTTCATTAAATATACTTGGAGGTATTCATCTAAAGGATGGACTTGCGAGTCACTCTTGAACATGCACTCTTCCACTTAATATTTGTGGCTATTGGGTTGGGTAATCTACTTTTTTTTGGTTATCATACCGTTTTCAGAGCCTCCATCTCAATTTTGGGTCAATGCTGCCAACTCCATTCAGTGTTGTCGGTGTGTTCAACAGAAGTCATTCAGTTGATCTCTACTACAATGCTCTTAAGCCTTTATTTCATGTTTGACTTTCTTGATCCAGTTCCATATTAGCATCATTCTTCTCATTCTATCTCAATCATCATACATGTTTATGTCATTGATGGGGGATACATCAAGGCCCTTCTGATATGGGTCGCTTTCTGTCGACATCAGCACATCATCCAGGAAGTTGACATAGAAACACCCCTTGGTACCTTAGTGCTTGCATAAATCAATGGCAAGTTTCTTCGCTCTTGGTGACAGGTTTACATCAATGGCCTTGGACTAAACTATTTTGTGTGGTGTTTGACATCAACCCATTTATTCACACCATACGGATTGTACTATGCTACATTAAGATCCATTAACATCATTGGTGGTTTCTCTCGCGCCTGTTAATGGATTACATCATTGGACAATAACCGGATGGTGTCTACCATGTTCCACTCCAGCTCATTGATTCACATGGTTAGACTCATACTTTTATTGGTTGTGTCAATGAGATAGAAGACCCCATATCTAGTTTCATCCATCCAGGCTATGATTTTAGGATTATACATATATCACAATGTATGGTGGTCATGATCATATTGATAGTCATCTAATCATGGGTCCACTAGTTTCATCTATGGACATGTCATTTGATCATTGTACATGTTATGCTAGCTTATGAGTTGAGTATGGGTATGCCTCCCTTAGCATACAAATATGTCATGTTGTAAATGTATTGTAACTATAACACCCTCCTCCCACATCTACCAAAGCAACCAGTCAGCCTAGGTAAACATGCGATGAGAGGCCACTATGACATGATTCAACCTCCCAAGTCACCTTAAGGAAGTGGAACCGACAAAAACAGACCATACAAACATTCAACATCAGCTTCAAGACCCTTAGTATCCAATCCAACACTTCAGACAACTTGCCCTTGGGTCCCACTAAACTTTTGGACAACTTAAGCCTCACTGGCTCTCATGTTATAGGCACGAAAACATCCATAAATCCAGAATCGCCCTCACAGACTTGCCTTCCAGCATCCTGGGAATCATTTAGTCAGTGTTATGCCAGCATCCCTAGGATTTGAGCCACTTTTTCAGGCCCAGAGCCCAAGTCACTGCCTAGAATTGAACCATCTCTTTAGAACAATAAAATAACATGGAAATGACAGTACTAAAGAAAATACTTGTTTAAGACCTTGACTAGACCCCTACTAGCCATGGCAGGGATTTCGTTAAACATATCATGAATATGTAAACTATAAGTGTAAATAACATATCTGAGCATAGGGGTCTCATACTTATCCAAGATTCGCCATGAAGCATTGATGTCTCAACATATTAACTTCCACTCCATACATTAGACAACAGATACATTGTTCATTCATATACAAGTAAAAATATGATGAGACCCATACATAGTTGATTTCATAAAGCACATACATAACCAGCATAATAGGGACACAAATAACCATGAAATCATAGCCGTATAAACCACATATAATCCAGTATAATACTCATAAAAATACAAGGAGAAATAACCTTTCATTAATTATGAAAAATCCAAACCTAGGATGGGACTTCCACGTTCTACCCAACTGTAGAATGGTTGAGCCAAATATCTCTTCATCCATTCACCCTCATGTCGTATTCCAAGCATGAATGTGGGAGTCAAACCAAAAGAACCAGCCAGGGCATACCAAGGCTAAACTACCTCACCCTCATCAAAATAAACTAGGCTTTATCGTGATCCATCCCAAATCACTAGGCCAACACAATAAACATAGCATAACATGCTTTACCATGATCTCCACTCGATCACTAGACCAAACAAGCATCGATGCCACTGTATTTCTCCACCTTCACCATGAAGAATTTTCTCGTCTCCTAGTCTCTCAAGCTTTACCTGAATCCAAACCCAAATCACTAGGCTCTAAACCGACACCCCTGTTTCTTAGGCTTTACTGTAATCCACACAGGATCACTAGGCCCTAAACTAAGATCCACTCTCCAGGATTTACCACATATCCCAATCTGGGATTACTAGTCCCAACAGAGAGAGAACCACCTCTTGGATTTACCATATATCCTACCATTCACCGAGAAGGATTCTGAGGCCCACCAAGGCAAAAAAATATTGCCTTACCACAACCCATAGTCTAGCTCAGGGTTCACTAGGCCAGTGGCTTCACCGTGATCCATAGTTTGGTTCAGAGACCACTAGGCCATGTGCTCTATCATTCGAAGATCCACCCCACTCAAATTTAAACCCATCCAGCTCAACCAAAACATGAGAACCCCATCACACCATGGTTATCCAAAAATGGCAAGGCTAAGCTGAAAACACTGTTACACCTAGAAAAACCCATGCCATAACAACAAAAGAACCACATGAAATACCATGCATGCCAAATCTAGCAAGGAAATCACACATGCAAAGTGATACCTGCAGAGAACCATGTTGTAGATGTTTGATCCTGCTCTTCCTTTCTTCCTCCTTCCTTCTTTTTTCCTTCTGTCCCTTTCTTGATCCCATGCATAATCATAGAAAAAGCTTGAGCCAAGAGCTTACACTGACTAAGATATTTCTCATTGATTTTCAAAAGCCTTTTTATCAATGAGGCCTCTATTTTCTTCATTTTCCATTATTTTCCTTCAATATCCTCCTCACATGAAACATGTGACCTTTCACCTTCGTTTTCTCCTAATTTCCATTATTTTCATAAATAAATGTACCAAAATGCCATTTTGCCTTTCCAAAGCCTTATCCATTTCCTTTACCAATTTCCTTAGCCATAAACAGCCAAATGAACACCCCCTAGGATGTCTTGCCTCGCCATTCAACTTGGAATATGTGTCCCATCACCGTGGCCTTATATATATATTTTTACATGGAATTTTCACTAGGGTTGTTACAGAACCCTCCACCTTGTGGGAACACCGTCCTCTATTTTAAACCACACCAAGACGTCGAAAAAGCTGTTGAAAAGTAAACATACTGCCCATGGAGCTTTACAACTTAGCTCGTTGCAGTATTTACAAAGAAAGACCTACTCAAAAGAAGTACATCATGGCAACCTCACCAAATAACAACCATAATGCATACTGGAGATTTATAGCACAACTCATTATGATATTTACAATAATCACATATACACATTCACTAAACTAGCAAGTAAGAGGATACAATGCCCATATCAATCAACAAGGGAATTCAGAGGATCACACCTCCTACCTCAAAATAATACTAGGATTCACCTCCTTCCCAGGATGTCCAAAATCCACTATCACAGTCAAAGCTACATCCAAAGTACAACGTTATAATCTTGTGCCACTTGTGCCCTCAGTGAACAATTAACTGCTCATTTTTCCATGGCACACTCCTAATGTGTATCTAATTCAATCTGGAAATGCTAATGACCAAAACCAATATATCCGTGATCTTCCCTTCTTTGCTACATATTCCCTTGGGAAATCTAGTCACCCCCTTCTGTGAAGTCACTCACCTTCCATGTTCCTCGACATCCCCTATCTTGGGTGATCCATTCCTTCACAAGGATTCCTCGCATCGAAAGATCAAACAACCAAGGCATATACCTTCCACAATCATCATACCAGTCATTGAATGATCATGGAAATCAGTGGACACTATTAGGTACTAGTGCACCATAATGGGCCTACTCCTGAAGTGCTTTACCAACATACTATTGAATCTTCCAATTCCTTTTGCTATTGTTGCTAATACTTGTAGTCAATTTCAACCACCCAACCAGGAATGTTCATGCACTCTTTTTTGAAGCACATAATTTCTATTAGATTCAAAATAAATGGAAATAAATTCACATCATACCTCATTGATAGCTCGTCAATAAGGTACGCTTGCAATCATGTTTACTTCTTGTCACAAAAAGTCAAAATAGCATCTTTGATCAAATCAACAGGTATAAAAATATCACATCAGGTTAGCTCAAACACAACCATCATAGATCAAAATCATAAGTCACATGTAATCATCATAAACCATAATCATAGATCACATGTAATCATCAGAGCCCATAATCCTAAATCACATGCATAATAAAATTGAAATAAAATGTTGATACTTATCATTTCATCAATCCTTAGCTTATACCATTGTCTTTTTTCCATACACACTCTGGATCGATTGTCACATACACAGGGCCAACTCCTCAACCATGTGCACATACACATAGTGTGCTTCACAAACATACAACCACACATGACATACAACACCAAGCAATACATGCACCTAGTACCGCGTGCCTTCAACACAGCATGTATGACATGCGAATGATATCACACGTACACTAGTGCCATATGTACAAGGCCCCATCTGCACAACGTGTGCACAACATCACATGTACACGACACCACCTGCATAATGTGTACATAACACCTCATGTACATTGCACCATTATACAACATGTACACAATACCACAAGCACGACATGTATGTGACACGATATGTACACAACGCCACATACATGTACACATCAACAGCTGCACAAAATTCCACTTGTACAACATATGCAAAACACCTCATGCACACAACAACATATGTACATAGTTCCACATGTACAACATGAACATAACACCACTTATAGATAGCACTACATATCCAACATGTACATAGAATCATTTGTACACAACATTGTATATGTAATATCTGCACATAGCATCACATATGCAACATGTGCACAACAATAGTACCACACATCCAAAACCACATTGTCCTTACCAAGCAACCTTGCTTCTAGTGTTTTATCCATGCTTGTCTCATCATGTCACAAAGCTCACTGCTTTCATTTCACTATTGTATCCCTCGGTATAACCTGTCCATAACATAGACATAATATAATCACATAATATAAACTCATAACCATATGATATTGACCTTGTATATTTTTCATGACTGCTCTTCTCAATTGATTCCTCGTAAGACTAGGAACCTCCTCATGTCATTTTCCTGCATAAGAAATCATTCCTCCACAAGAATAATTTTTTATGACCCTGCCAGACAATGACATAGCTACATACATACATACATATATAATCATTAGCATAAAATTATCATCATTATGTGAGACAATGACGTACATACTACATGTATAAATATATAAACATTAGCATAATCATAATCATAACAAAATTACTAGATAACATAAGGTCTAGGTTAAGAGAACTTCCTTTATTCATGCACAACATGTACAACATTGAGAAAAATCATTCCCAACATAGCCAAGGCATCTAACACCTTAGATCAATTTACCTTACCTTTTCTTGTTACCTTTCACATGTTTGTATTGTCACTATCCATTTACCATTGTGGACCAACCATTCCAATCAACTTTCATAGTCCTACCTTCTGTTGCGCTTACTCATACACAAAGCTTCATCCATGTCTTATATTACCTGTTGTGTACCACATAGCTCTCCCCGAGCTCCAATAAATTTCCTCTTTTCCCAACCAATTCCGAAGACTTAAAACATACAATACCAAGAAACAAACAAGAAGCAAAACCATGAAAACCAATAACAACACAACACTGCAACAAAGTGGCATAACTATGCACCAGACGCACTCAATATCACACATCAAGCACAACAATCATAAAAAACCAAAAGCATAAGGCTAACAACAAACACCATGACTGAACCCCCATGGTTCCCAAGGAAAGCTCAACTAGATCCTTCTTCAAGATTTCATGGTAACCTCTTTTCCATGCAATCCCCTCCATCATACCGCCATAAAAACATAATTGTTAGTGCATAAATAAATATAACAGTACACTAGATACATTATCTTGTTTTGCCAAGCATGTTTCCTTGTAGCTGAATATGTCCATGCCATTTCTCAAGGAACTCCAATTCCCTTGACAAATCCACCTGTAACTAGAGACTAGCTAATGTACCTATCAATTACAGGTCCATGAATATAGCAAATGTCCACATAATTTTATAGAAATCAGTGTTAAGAAGACTTCATGTGTGCAAAGTACTCATTCATTTGGAATTAGGGTTTCCAAACATAGCCAATGAATTATTGGCCAATTCCTTTCCTTTACCCTTTTACCTTGTTACAATCAAGGCTTACTATGTATTGTCACATCACCCAACTGTTAGTTCTATAAACACATCAACTATTACCTTGTCACACTAATACCAAGCATGTTCCCTACAACACTTCACACCACATGTTCCAAATATCAAGACAATCGTATATATCAATTTGAAATAAACTTTTACAAACAATAATGTCATAACCCATAGTCAACTCATAGCCATTAGACATAATTTTACAACTATCAGCTACATTCAAGTACATATCAACTGTCTCAACACATATGTGTTAGTACTGTTGGATACCTATACCAATAGGTTTCATATTTCATGATTGGCAAATGTAAGTGCCAAATATGCTCCATTGTGCTGTCACAAAGGGTTCATATTTACAAAGAAGAGAAGGTGTACATGGGCCTACATTTTCACAAAAGTCTATGGATGGTCCAACTGTCTAATCTGGATCATGCCATGTTTTCAATTTCCATGTTGTAGAATAGAGAATGAAATCTGTCCAAACTGTTTAA
>APFE031615475.1:21307-43324 GCA_000404065.3 Pinus taeda
TTATGTTTATCATAAGAGGATGAAGCACTGGACCTACAAGTTCTTAGTGTACCACAAGGGCACACTATCCCAAGTGGATCCACTGTTATCACTGAAAAGATTTTAAAGAAAAAGGGTAAGGTAAGGAAGAATTGGTCTTGGTCATTCTCATTGTTTCTTTTAAGGATAGAGTCTTGTTCCCTTTGTTAAATATGGTCAAAAATCTTGTTTTACCCACCATTGGTCCCACATTTGTTCAAAGTGTCATGTGTTAAGGCTGTTTCAAAAATTACATGCACTACGAAATCAACTAGGAGTTTTCGTAGTGCAAACTCACAAAAATATGCTATGTGCGCTATGAAACTGCTGTAGCTGCACATCATGATTTTGTGGGCCAATTTTGAGAAGAAAAAGGAATCCCTTTTTAACATGGGCTGCTGCAAAGGATTACTAACAGGTTTTGAACATCAAGCAAGGGAAAATCAAGTGAGGGGAGGACATCCATGAACTCCAAACTCTATGTTATGAAAATGGTCATTATTTCATAGCTAGTATTGTTCATGAGACATCAAGCAGCATTAAAGGAGTTATTCGTCTTAGCACAAGTATTTGAGTAGGGTCTATGGTTAATTTAATGCATGTATGTGATTAAAAGAGACAACATGGTCAGCATAAGGATTCGAAGACAAGCATAAGGATGAAACTCTAAAAAGGAGGAACTCTGTCTCGTTGTTTCTAGCAATCAACTTCCAAGGAGATCCCTGAGCAGCTGAGAACTCAATTTTGAAAAATGAAAGAGGCTTTTCTTCCTAAGATACTGAAATACAAAAACCTCTTTCACTGTTTTCAAATTCATTATGAGGTGGGAGAAATTCATGGTTAAACTTGCGCTACGAAACTACTGTAGGTGCAATTTGTCACAATCATATTTTTACACCTGTTTTTCAAAGACTCATT
Source organism: Pinus taeda (assembly GCA_000404065.3). Taxonomy (NCBI): domain Eukaryota; kingdom Viridiplantae; phylum Streptophyta; class Pinopsida; order Pinales; family Pinaceae; genus Pinus; species Pinus taeda. The sequence goes on from APFE031615475.1 coordinate 22,244, forward strand.
ATGGCAGTAGGAAAGATGTTTCAAAAACCCAAGAGAGGTTTTTGTTCATCATGGATTGGTTCACAAAAGCCACCTTCAGTTTTTCCAAATATATTTTTTATGAGAAGATATGAGCTCTGTCCCAAGACCTAATTTTCAGCCAGAACAGAGCAATGAACAGTCTCCTAGTTTCTAGGAACATTAAAAGGATGAGTCAAGGGTCAGCTGGAAGGTTATGAGCACTATCAAATTCGAATTCATAGAGCTATAGGTGTCAAAAAGAGTGTTTGATTCCTAGATAAGGTTGTTTTGATCATAATGAGGAGTTACACTCCTAATTGTTTTAGGTCTCTAGGACTGCTAGTTAGCTGTCATTGCATTTAATAGTTAGTTTTAAGTGTCAATAGGTGTCAGGTCAGGTGAAATTCGAATTTTCCTCATCCTAGAGGAGGAATCTAAGTCATGTAAAGGGATCTATATATAGGAGAAGATCTAATGTACAAAGGGTTGGGAAACTTTTCAGAGAAACACTCAGATTGTGTCATTGTAGAAGATCATGTTTTTATGTATACAGACTTTGGCTTTACTTCTCAAGATTCACAAGGAGTTCAATGGTGGCTTGTCTTACGTTTGTCCTTATTTCCTTATCTGCAGTAGTATGAATGTATGATACTTAGAACTCATTGACATGCTCTAACTTCCTTCATGCATTCATAGACTGTGTTTCCTACTTGTCTCTATGTGTTAATTGATATGTTGAACTCCAGATGCCCTGATTTCCATGTAAAGTTAATATAATTGTTATACTGAATCATTTCTTGACTCCATAAGCCCAATGGATACTTTCTAATTGTGTTTCCACCACTCATATTTTTACATTTGTTTCATAAGAGTTAGCCATCTTACTCATAATCAAAAATCATTAATCCCTTGAGAGAGCCCTCTCATGTTGAGGAGGCTAAGCCTCAACCAAAGTAGGTTTAAAATAGTTACTTGAAGTCTACCTGATCATAGCAGCCTATCAGGGTTTGATTTTGAGATAACATTTTGGTGCGTCTGCCGAGATCCTGAAGTCTATTCATTCTTGAAATTAAGAGGCTGAACTTCTGAAGGTAGCAGGAGCTCAGATATCTTTTTGAGGCTGCAAAACTACCTTGGCGACTCCACATGTCGAATAAGAAATTGGAAGGTGACTCCACTGCTAGAAGATCAGTAGCTTGATGAAGTTTCAAGATGAGTTCCACTGCAAGAATGAATGCCAGGTATGATCCTATGAATCGGTCTCATATCCCTAGTTTTCCAAATCCTATGCCAAAAATTGATTGGTTAGAGGATCTTCCAATATTCAAAGATGAAAAGAAAGACAATGCTGCTCTTCATTTGGTTAGGTTCCATATGCATGTACGCAGTCTTAAGGTTCATTTCCCTGAAGATTTGTCTCATGAGATTTTTATGACCCTTTAGAAGGACAGCATGGACTTGGTATAAAGCTTGGAAAATGGTCTATATCTTTTCTAATTCCATGAGCTTCTATGACCTGCATAAAGAGTGTCATCCCTCCTTATTGGTGGTCAAAGCTTGTTGTAAACATTCTATGAGTTTTATTCAATATTTGGAGGATTGTTATGATGATGATGAATTTATGGATGAAGAAATTTTAGAGGCTCTTCATAACAATGCATTTCAACACCAAGAAGAAAGTATAACATCCCACGAAATGCAACATGAAAGGCAGCAGGGGTTTATTTATGAAAACCATGTTCAATCCTCTGATATGAATGAGAAGATGCAGCAAACTTCCCAGTCTTTTGATCACAATGAGTATGAAAATGGTTACAAACACCAAGAAGAAATGATGGAAGAAATTTTTTATAACCCTCAGGCAGAGGAAAGGGTTGTTCATTTTTCTAATTCCTTGCAGCAGATTACTTCAAAGAATGATCACAATAGTGAGGAAAATTACATTGTCTATTGGAATCATACAGAAAGGTAGTTGGATAGCACATCAAAGGAATTTTGTGTGGTTGAGGATCAGTTGTCTGAAGAGATATAATGTTATGATTATTATCAAAATAACCATGTTCTCTTTGACCCTATAAATGAATACATGCCAAAGTTTTGCACGTCAGTATTTCATTTTCATTTGCTTAATGAAGATCAGGTACATTATGAGCTGATTTGGTCATCTCACTACCATGGTTATTTTGAGGTCGAATGCAGTCAAGAGCCTCCAATATCAGAAAGGACATTTGATTGGCTTTATTGTAAATATCATGTTGCTTGACCTAAAGTGGAAATTGCAGCTAGTAGGTAGGTAGGGAAATGCAAATAAGCTCAAGGTTGACTGAGCATTTTTTAGTAGATGTAGATTTCTTTCTCCAACAGTGATCATCAAGCTTAAGCCCGAGGTGAAGGCCCAAGAAGCTTAAAGGGGATGCTTGTCAAATAAATTTATGTTTATCATAATAGGATGAAGCACTGGACCTATGCGTTCTTAGTGTACCACAAGGGCACACTATCCCAAGTGGAGCCACTGTTATCACTGAAAAGATTTCAAAGAAAAAGGGTAAGGTAAGGAAGAATTGGTCTTGGTCATTCTCATTGTTTCTTTTAAGGATAGAGTCTTGTTCCCTTTGTTAAATATGGTCAACAATCTTGTTTTACCCACCATTGGCCCCACATTTGTTCAAAGTGTCATGTGTTAAGGCTGTTTCAAAAATTACATGCACTACGAAATCAACTAGGAGTTTTCGTAGCGCAAACTCACAAAAATACACTATGTGCGCTACGAAACTGCTGTAGCTGCACATCATGATTTTGTGGGCCAATTTTGAGAAGAAAAAGGAACCCTTATTGAAGATGGGCTGCTGCAAAGGATTACTAACAGGTTTTGAACATCAATCAAGGGCAAATCAAGTGAGGGGAGGACATCCATGAACTCCAAACTCTATGTTATGAAAATGGTCATTATTTCATAGCTAGTATTGTTCATGAGACATCAAGCAGCATTAAAGGATTTATTCGTCTTAGCACAAGTATTTGAGTAGGGTCTATGGTTAATTTAATGCATGTATGTGATTAAAAGAGACAACATGGTCAGCAGAAGGATTCGAAGACAAGCATAAGGATGAAACTCTAAAAAGGAGGAACTCTATCTCGTTGTTTCTAGCAATCAACTTCCAAGGAGATCCCTGAGCAACTGAGAACTCAATTTTGAAAAATGAAAGAGGCGTTTCTTCCTAAGATACTGAGATATAAAAACCTCTTTCATTTTTTTCGAATTCATTATGAGGTGGGAAAAATTCATGGTTAAACTTGCGCTACGAAACTGTTGTAGGTGCAATTTGTCACAAGCATATTTTTACACCTGTTTTTCAAAGACTCATTCTGGGCAGTAGGAAACATGTTTCAAAAAACCAAGAGAGGTTTGTGTTTAGCATGGATTGGTTCACAAAATCCTCCTTCAATTTTTCCAAATAAATTTTTTATGAGAATATATGAGCTCTGTCCCAAGACCTAATTTTCAGCCAAAACAGAGCAAGGAACAGTCTCCTAGTTTCTAGGAACATTAAAAGGATGAGTCATCAAGGTCCAGCTAGAGGGTTATGAGCATTATCAAATTCGAATTCATGGAGCTATAGGTGTCAAAAGGAGTGTTTAATTCCTAGATAAGGTTTTTTTGATCATAATGAGGAGTTACACTCCTAATTGTTTTAGGTCTCTAGGACTGCTAGTTAGTTGTCATTTGCATTTAATAGTTAGTTTTAAGTGTCAATAGGTGTCAAGTCAGGTGCAATTCGAATTTTCCTAATCCTAGAGGAGGAATATAAGTCATGTAAAGGTATCTCTATATAGGATAAGATCTAATGTACAAAGGGTTGGAAAACTTTTCAGAGAAACACTCAGATTGTGTCATTGTAGAAGATCACGTTTTTATGTATACAGACTTTGGCTTTACTTCTCAGGATTCAGAAGGAGTTCAATGGTGGTTTGTCTTATGTTTGTCCTTATTTCCTTATCTGTAGTAGTATGAATGTATGATACTTAGAACTCATTGACATGCTCTAACTTCCTTCATGCATTCATAGACTGTGTTTCCTACTTGTCTCTATGTGTTAACTGATATGTTGAACTCCAGATGCCTTGATTTCCATGTAAAGTTAATATAATTTTTATACTTGAGCATTTCTTGACTCCATAAGCCCAATGGATACTTTCTAATTGTGTTTCCACCACTCATATTTTTACATTTGTTTCATAAGAGTTAGCCATCTTACTCATAATAAAAAGTCATTAATACCTTGAGAGAGCCCTCTCATGTTGAGGAGGCTAAGCCTCAACCAAAGTAGGTTTGAAATAGTTACTTGAAGTCTACCTGATCATAGTAGCCTATCAGGGTTTGATTTTGAGATAACACTAACCATAGGGACCCCTTCCCAACATGAAGCAAATTGATCAAGTGGGTCATGGTACAAAGAGTCAAGATTTGAAGAAGATAGAGGATAATAGCACTATGGATCAGCCTTGAGATTAGAGTTGTGAATGGTGGCATCCTCTTGCGGAATGGAGGAATGAGTCTTCATCGTAGGCTTCATGAGCCATTCTAGAATTTCATCCATTGAAGCGAAAGAAGAATGAGAAGATGGAATGGAGATTTGATTCGCATATTTCCCAGTTTTATAATCACTGCAAGGAGGCACCCACATCAAGACTAAAAAAACAAAATGATAAGGAACAAAAGGGGTAGTAATCTCCTCCTCTAAAATTTGAGGTGTCTTATGATTTGCAAGAGTTGGGGAAGAAGGGAAAACGGGAGATTCATGCTCACCATATAAGGAGACATGAACCAAGTGCTTAAACTCTCGTTTCAAGAAATACGAGTTCAAATTTTTTCAGGAATTTTGCAATAGAGGTGAAGGAACCAATCAGTAAAATCCTCAACTAATTCATAAGGTTTCATTCTTAAAAATAGATTCTTTCACAAACATCTTGGTGGTTATACTTATCGAAAGATTTATACAACATATTGATAAGCTGATTGAATGAATAGATAGAAACAATGGATAATGTATGACACCACTGACTAACATGACCTTTGAATGTGAGGGTGAGTAGTCTAGCTATGACAACTTTGGAACATATTCAGTGACAAATACATAGCCAGAAAACCTAAAACAGATGTTCATGAAAATTTGATTCACCCTCACTGTCGAACTTCAATTCGGACAGGTAATGATAACTTCTGTACGTAGGGATGGTACAATTAAGCTCTTTAGAAAAACATCCTAGAATTATGATTTGTGAAGGAGTCATTTTAAATAAGAGATTCAAACAAGACTCTACAGGCACAGCCTATCGTCTGGCCCTTCTTCTAGCACTATTTTTTTGATGGTGCTGGAAATCCATCGACCAAGGGGATCTCCCCGATATGAAGTCTCAATTAGACCTCACATCATTTGGTGTAGGAGTCCCATTCGGTTAAAGGCCTGGTTTCCAAATCCTCAAAGATATTCCTTGGCTCCAACTATCAACACAAGAGAGTGATGCAATGGTATCTTTGAACAACAAGGTGAGTGTGCCGAGTGAGTGTACAAAATAACTATGTTAAGGTTCTCTTACACCAAAAGGGGGGAGAAAGGTGAGCCTCTAAGTGAGAGGTAATAGTACCACGTATGAAGCGACACATGTGAACCAGAAAGGCTTGTCCAATATCCAGCGGAATAGTCCATAGTGGATATGACAATCATTATAACCAATGAATAGGGAAAGATTCGTCTACCATACAACGGATGTGAAGGTCATTACAACCGATGAGTAAGGAAATACTTGTCTAGTATCCTATGGAATAGTCCACAAGGATGAGATAGTAGTGATAACCATTATAGTATATTCCCAATAAGATAAGCACTAAAACAATAGAAATAGTTCAACTATATTAGTACATGTGAACAAAAAACATGAAATATAAATGCTCACAGAATAGTCTTACAAACATCCATAACTCATGCATGGAAATGTGCTGGCCTGACAGGCTTTTGTATTAAGAAAATTTTCCAAGACAAATATTTACATCATACATCACTAGCCCTAGTAGTGGGACATTGGAGCCACTCCTTTCTCCTCAAAGAACTAACTGAAACTATTTATGCTTTGCAGGAGGATCCAAGCTGAAAATTCTTGTGCTCATATAATAAGAGGGTGTATATAACAAAGGGTGATGCTTCCCCTTATGACTCTTTGACTACCCTCATAACTGTTCAACTTCTTATGACTTTTCAACTTACATGACTCTTAATATTCTTGTGTGTCCATTGGACTTTCACTTTACAATACATTTCATTTACAACATGGCTCACAGTAGTGATGTGGACTTTGTCAACTCATGACATGACTTGACATAACGCTGCTAACATGGACTGGTTTGCTGAGGTGGCAATGTCAAGTTGTTGTTGCTACTGAGTGATAGATGTGTTCTTGGATGTGCTTTCTCTTCTCCTCTGCATATCTTGATGATGTGGGGTATTTAATGATATTTGGTCTTCATAGGTGGTTGCATACATGTGCTCTTTGCTTTCTCTCTATAGTTTCATATGTCGATTCAGATACAAGTGAGTCTCAAGGCATGATTCCCTCCTACTTGTCCCTCTACATCATCTTGACATGAATTGAGAGTGTTCCTATTCCTGCAACTCACACATGATGGGATGACATCAATCCGAAAACTCCCTATTCTAAGATGGTGCATTATCATCCATGGATTGGGCTTGGAATGGGTCACAGGCTGGGAGACAGGGCTTAGTGACTGGGCATTGTGCAATTCCAATTGGCAGGGAGACATCTTGATCATTGAGATTGCGTAGAGCACAGCCTAGGCTTGACTGAGGAAATTTTGAGCATAGTCCTCACTGAGGAGAAAAATTGTGTAGTGGCCATTGGGAGACAAGATTGTGTAGTTCAAGTCAGCAATGGATGGTGCAAGGTGGAGCCAAGGGAGGTCATGTATGTGTAGTTTTTAGAGGCATTGAGGACTAGGCACTAGAGAGGCTTGAAAGCCACAACTATGCAATTCTTAAGGACAACGAGCTCCAGTTAAGGGAGGAAACTAGGGGACATCTCTGCATAGTTCTAGAGACCAAGGGAGGTTGGGATTCCTTCACACTATGAGATTCCAACAAGAAAGGGAAAATCTTGAGGGTTGAAAATGCGAAATGTGCAGTTCAACCCAGACTAGAAGGAACTGTTACACAATTCTAGGATTTAAGGAAGCTTGAAAAACTTTGGAATTGCACAGTGCAACTGCCCTGTAGAACAATGCCTACACACTGTGTAATTCCAGTCAGCAAGGTCACATTCATTGAGGGCTAAGACTACACAGTGCGCATCTCAGTCGAGGCCCCGTGAAGTTGAGTTGCCTGTTCAAGAAGATTTTCCGAAAATGGCTAAGTGCAGGAGGAAGATGGACTTGTGAAGAACTTGAATTGTGATCACACACTTAGCATACTTCGATGACACAACAACATAGACCATCAATACAACAAACAAATAATTTCCCTCTGATTCATTGTCTCATGACAAGAAACGACAAGTGTGACACTTGAGATAGACTTTAGGATGAGCGTGACGACACTTGTGTGACACAGTTCAAGATTTTGTGTATGACTGCGATAGGTGTTTACATGGCTAGGAAAACTCATCTACACAAAGACCAACCTTCGAGATCACTAAAAAAGGTTTTGCAAACATGACATAACAATGAAACATGCCAAAAGATGACAATTGATCCAACAAGCGAAAGGGAGCGAGACAATTAGAGGAAACACATGGAATGACTTTCGGTGCTTGCAACCACGCATGTCATTGAAGACATAATGATATGCCAACGATAATCAGTCCTTCATGATACACTGAGAGGTGTATTTCAAAAATATGTACTTTGTTTCCCATACCTACCCTCCAAATGGTTATGCATCAAATGGAGTCTTCATGCGGTCTCGATCTTTTATCATACCCAGGGTTCCTTGGTATACTTATCTAATAACTATATTTTCTCCTCAACTTCTTGGGTGCCATCTAGAATGTCCTATTTCTTCATCGTCTTTCCATAGCCTGGTAGAATTCCTATATCTGTAATCCACTCATGACAAGATGACATTAGTCTAATAAACTCCTAGTCTAAGATGTTTCACTTGGATTCATAAAATGGGTTGGGACTGAGTGACAGAGCAGGGGAGAAGTCCCAATGACTGTGGAATTGTGTAGTTCAAGCAGCCAAGGGTCAAGCTTGATCGCTAATACTGCGTAGTGTGTATCTTAGTCCAGATTGAGGAAAAATTTTGCACAGTCCTCACTAAGGGAAAGAATTGCGCAGAGGCCACTGAGAGAAAAAATTGCACAGTTTAAGCAGGCAATGGATGCTGTGGGATAAGGTCCTCGGAGGGTAAATCTACACATTTTCAGGAGGCAAGGTGGATTGGGACGTTGACATACTTGAGGGACAAAACTACGTATTTTCTGGAGACGGTGGGCTTCGGTTCAAGGAAGGACACTAGAGGAAGCCACTGCGGAGTTTTGCATGCCAAGGGAGGCTAGTTTTTCTATGCATTGCACAGCTCCAACAGGCAAGGAAAAATCTTGAGTGTTGCAGATGCGAAGTGCGTAGTTCACTAAATCTATATGAGGCTAGGTTGCTAGGATGCTATAGGGATTAATGCACGGGTGTTTGATGATGTAGAAACCCTCAAGGATCTTCCTGGGATCTTTGGAAGACAGTCAGATTAGTTGTAGTTGTCATAAAGATGCATGCATATCTATGTTTAACAAATGAATATGAAAGCAAGAAGGAATTATTACCTCGAGTCTTAGTGTGGTGTTGTTGGAGAGCGCAATGTAGCTAGGTGGAAGACCCCTGAGCCAACTCTAGATCAAAACCTGCACATAGCAAAGACAAGCGTACTATCACAAAATTAAACCTTGATAAACAATGCATGAACATATAAAGATATCTAGTTGCATATATCTAAGCCACTCATGCTAATGATATTTAATAAACATACAAACAAGTCATACTATCAACATTGTTAGTGTCAGTATCTACATACTTCCATCAAGGATCAAATTTGCTCTTTGCATTTTCATTTTAGGGGTCTCATACTGAAATTTTTGCATCATTTCATTAGGTCATGTCAAGCTAATCCACTGATGGTTGTCTTCTCCTCAGAAAACCCAATTTCTCCCTCATAAAGTACACTTGCTGACCTATCTCCAGGTTATATTCAATCATAGTTTCAAATTCAAATGCAATCATGTTTCCATTAGGTCTTAGGGCATGTTTTCATTAAGTCTTAGGGCTCATTTCCAAGGTCAAAGGCATGATTTAAAATTGTAAATAAAGGGAAGCAAGGGTATGAGGATGATAAATAAATCAAGATTGATTGCTAGTAAGTCATAGTCATTGTACAATTATCTCTTTAACTAATGTAATTTTCACCTCAAAAACATGTTTTTGAGGTGAAAACATTGTATTTTAGGTTAATTTATATTTTTATGTAATTTGAGTCACTTTATGTAATAAATGATCCCGGCTACATCAATGAATCTCTCCTTGCTACAAGACAATGAACCACTGCAAAAAATCAGTTCAAATTGAGCATCATCCACATAAAAAGGAACAATGAAGAAAAGGCATTAAAACAGAGATTTGGAAAACGTCCAAAACATTGGAAAGTGGGTTTTTCTAATGAAAAATCAAAATTTACTCCTATATAAGAGGTCACATTTCATTTTCAAGCTTATCATTCTTATTTGGCAAAGAAGGAGACAAAAAGTGAAGAAGAGAGGAGAAGTTGAGCAAGTTTTGGGTCAAGGAGAAGTGGTGTTGTGCTTAGGGAGATTGGTGTTGCACGCTTGGGCAGTTGGAGGTAGCGTTGTATGTTCAGGCCAGAGCACTATGCGTAGAGACTGAGAATTGCGCGTAGGCTGGTTTTATCAGTGGAAAAAATAACTGCATTGCACATACATGAGGGCACTGCACGTAGGGCCAGCAAGGGCCAAACGACCTCTTGCCACCCAAAAAACTTTAGTTTTTTCCTTCCTTCCCCTCAAACAAGTAAGTATTGTTCCTTGAATTCATCATTGGTTTGCAATTAATGCATTTGAGGATAATTTTCCATGGTAAATGTAAAACACTAGACTCTCCCCTAGTTATGCCTAAAAACCCTAACCCCTATTATTCCTCCCATCACTTATCGCTAAAACCCTAAACCCCTCCCCCATATCACTCCATAACACTCCACATCCCTTTGTCCTTCATCCCAATAGAAATAACTCAAAAACACCAGCCCCTCTCCCTCATTTTCATGATTCATACCCTCCCACTCATTTTCATGTTTACCTAGCCCACCAAATACCTCATAAGATCACCTCCCCTTCCCTTATCCCTAATCACTCTTACTCACCCACTCCATCCCTTTTCTAGGAGTGCACAACCTCAAAATTTGCAAACATGGACAGAGGAGACAGAGACTATGAGGAGGAGGAAAACACTAGCAGTGACAGTTCAGCAGGTAGAACTAGGCATCAGAGAAAACCACACAAGGGAGGTAGAATTATCAAGGAAGAGCCATCAAACCTAAGAGAGTTGCAAGCCTCTCATTTGGCTATCACTTTCTTCAGGCATCTAGGCTGTTATGATTTCTGTGAGCAGGTGGAGAGAGTTCAACACCATCCTGAGCTCACCAAGATTTTTGTGGCTAATTTTGTGACAACAAGGTGACTCTTGCTAGGGTGACATTCACAGCTTCACCCTTCATCATTGCGAATGCAACCAGGATTCCAAATGTGGGAGAGAAATGGTACAAGGCGCAGGACCTAGATGAACACTATTATGAGCCTCACATCATACCTAGGTACAGAAATGAAGCAAAAAGGCTTTTTCCTTTCAGGTTCCTTAAAGACAAGTATGCCCCCATGATGAAAATCATCATGACATATTTCACTTGTGAGGGAAGATTTTCTAGATTGTGCACCTATCACATCAGGCTTCTCATGCATTTTACCAGGGTGAGGATGTTAAACCTCCCTTATTTCTTGTTCAAGAATATTGAGAAGATGGCCTACTTTGTACAGAAAAACCCATACCCTCAGCAGATGAGTAGTCTCTACCACTATTCCATGATCAAGATGATTGTGCTTCATCATCTTAATCTCCTCAACATCTTGTGGGAGACAATTATTGCTCATGACATCTTCAGGGGTCCTCAAATTCCTCCACCAATGTCTTAAGAATAAGGAGGACCTTCTAGCAGTGATCAGGTGAAGAAAGATGAGAAGGCTAAAGAAACTAGAACCATTGACGTGCCTGAGACCTACAAGACATACCAGAGGGGCACAAGAAAATTGTTTGCAGTTGATAGGAAAGTTTTTGCTCCACTTGGTGTGGAAGGGACCTTTCCTTCTTCATCAACTCATAGGCAAATGCTTGCTCCACTGGGTGTGGAAGGGGCTTTTCCTTCTTCATCAACACAACAGGAACAGGTGCAGCAGCTGCATAAAGGAAAAAAAAAGATGTAGGTGGAAGATCTTGATGATGAGGAGGAAAGAGACCTTGATTTGATAGAGCATGATGAGCCAGAACAACATTATATTCATCATGGCATAGAGACAATTGACTTAGAGGCTCGGGATGAAGCAACAATAGAAAACATCATCATACAGGAGAAAGAGGTTCAAATCCAAGCATTGATGGAAAATTTGGAGAGAGCCAAGTATGTCATCACATATTTGGAACAAGAAAACAAGCATTTAAGTGATAAGTAGGTCCTCATGGAGCTGGAACTTCTCAAGACAAAAAGACAAAGTGACAAGGGTAAATCAACAAGGCAAGAGGAAGAAGCACTGGTCACTTTTACTCTAATTAAGAAGGAAATTGAGAGTGATAGATAAATTTGGCTTGAAAGAGTCAATTTTCACTTAGAAACGCTGCTAGAAAGGGCCAATAGGGACAACCAGATCATCAAGCACATGGCCTACCACTACAGGACCCGGAACAAAATTTGCAATATAAGGGTCAAATAGATGAAAGTAAGGCTAAGACAGACTCTAAAAGGCAAAAAAGAGGAGGATAAGCTTAGGTTTCTTGCTGAAGCTTCCTTGGCTCATTAGGATGCTTGATGATGGTTCTGATCACCAATTTTGACCAAGTTTGGAGGAGTTTTTGTTTTTAGCAAATTTTGAAATTTTTAAACACAGAAAATCTGGCTCTACGCGTAGCGCCACTAGCACTGTGCTTTTCCTAGGGGAACCCAATGGAAAATGGCTTGCATTTTTGGATTTAGAGTGATGAGTACATGCATCCTATGCATTTGCTAAGTTTCTGGGGTAGAACTGGTTTACCAAAATATCAAAAAACACCCCAAAAATGACCTTTCTACCACTTTTTGGACACACAGAAGCAGTCTTGGGTGAATCAGCTTTTGAGGGGTCAAATGAGCTTCAAATGAATCAATTCCAGATGTTTTGGAAATTAGACTTGAATATCTTTATAATGAGATATCATGAGCTCAATTGGGATGCTAGGAAGTCCTCCCAAAGGGACCTGAAAGTGGCGCTACGCGTAGGGCCAGTGGTGATGCGCATAGGACAAATTTTGCACAGGATTGCCATTTCACTGTGTTTTGACTGTGATTGTGGATTTTCTCTCATGGAGGATGTTTAACTAATGTAAATGATGACTTGGCTCGTAAATATTATGGATAATTAGTAGTATAGGGTAGATTCATTAGATTAAAAGTCATTTTGAGCATAAATGAATCAATTTCCTCACTTTTAGAGGCAAGTTGTTAGGATGCCTAGATTCCAGTTTCTTATTCATTGTTGGTTAGATTAGCTACTCATCTTATGGATTCGACCCATAAGGATGGAAGGAGGTTGAATCAATGCCTATATCTTCTTCTTCTTTCTCATTGTAAAGGGTTGGACTCAGTTGGATGCTTATGCTTTGGTTGGACATCATTTTGTATCAGTTTAGTAGGAGATTAATGAAAAATTGCAGCTATTTCTTTGGGATCCATGTGGTATGATGTTTAGTTCAGTTTCCTCTCTTGTGATCTTATGTTAAAATGTTTTTTTTACTTCATTAATCATTTCATTGCTTCTAAGTGGATGTTTTTAAGTTGATAGGCAGAACCCATAACATTAATGCTCTGCTTTGGGAAAATATTCACAGCTTACGTTTTCTACAGTTTAGGAAGGATCCATGATGATCACATGCTCTTCCTAGCTTCTCACCAGTCTTAAATCACCTCACCCATCAAACCCTAGAGTGTTAAGCTTCATACCTATCTTGCCCCATCGAACACCCTGCAATTTTGACCTAGTTTCCTTGCCCAAACTGTCTGGCTCCTCCTGATCCAGTAGAACCCCTTCAAATCAAATCAAACCTTGTGTTACTATACCTAGCCTAATATCGTTTTCTTGATCCAGTCATCTTGGCTAAGATCCTCATGGAGAGAGCCATCTCCTGGCCTAGTAGGGCTAGCTACTTGGCTAAGCGTGGTTTGTGGTTACCCTGGCATTGCCTTCCTTTAGCCTGAGGTTTAATCCAGGTGATAACAAACATCTCGGAGTGGACAACACAATTGTAGTTCTATATTGATGTAGAAAGAGTGATTACAACCATCAATTGCATTAGCCTTTCCTTACCCCTCCATCTCCTCTCTCTCTCTCCCTTCTTAACCTCTTAAGATGCCTTAGTTTGAGACTCTGCTCGATAGTCAAATAGGAAATCCTTTCAAATGGTTTGACCTCTTTCACAATGGCCCTAGCCTTGCATATATATCATGTGAGGATAGGGTTGCCAAGTCCTTCATGACTTCCATTAGGAAAAATCAGTGATGTTTCCATGTCTTTGTGCTCTTTCCCATTTGCATACTCCATTAGGAATTAGTAATTCCCCCAAATAGGTTGAGTTTTGATGTTTCCCTGCTTTTATGAGATGACATAGGAGAGAATCTAGGGATATTTTCTCAGTCAACTCGTTCCTTTGACCCATAGGAACTCATTATAATTCACTAACGCTCTTCCCGAGGTAACAAACAGAGTTACTCTAGGCACTAATGCACCCTTAACCTTGCTAGGAAGCTTTATAAAGCAGGTTGATAGTGTTTATATAGCATTAGCTTGACAACTGGGCCTGTGAAGTTGGTCAGTCCTTTAGTCATCATGTCTTTCTCCTCTGAGCTGATGAGGAGGTCATTTTCCTATATAACAAATGCCCCCCTAAAGTGTGAGATCAAAGGCTGTAACTATGGCCGAAATAATTTATATTTAACTGTCCTTCTCTTTGGAAAAAAGAAAGAGAGGATCAGAGCTTCGGGCAATACAAGAAACCTGATACAACATATATATATATATAACAACTAAAATCATGTCCTGAGTTGGGCATTCCCATGCTCAGTAGCAATGTCAGAGTGATTTTCTCATAAAAGAGATATGACGATGCTAGCCGCCAATAAGCACAATGCGAAATCTATGTCACAATAGGATCATTCTGATGAGTTGTCTCCAAAAAACAATAAACGCAACTTGGGAGAGGAAACAAGGCTGAGTGATGCAAGCCTCTACCCAATGCCTTGATTTTCGCTTCACCGCAACAACATAGATCGATACTTGTGAATATAGGCGTTGATATCGAACATGCACAAAATCATCTGATTACCAGTCAATAATCACTAGTAGAAAATGATGAAATTAGTGACTAGGTGACTAAAAAAGTTAGTCACTGCAATTATTTCAAGTGAATTACTACTAAATTTAAGCAATTTTAAGTGACCAAACTAAAAAAGACTAACTAAATGACTAATTTAGTCTAGGGATAAAATATACGACTAGATAATAAGTGACCAAACTAAAAGAGACTAACTTAAATGACTAATTTAGTCGAGGACTAAAATACACGACTAGATAATAGGTGATAAAATTAATAATGATTAACATAAATGACTAATATAGTCCAAGAATAAAAATATGACCAAATATCAAGTACAACAATTATATGAATTACTCATTTATGTTAGTAATTTTTAATTATGTCACTCAAAAAATGGAAAATTGCAATTTTGATACTGAAGTGACATTACATTTCACTACAGGGGTCTCTGAATCCATTTGTAGTGCTAACATTTAGAAACAAAGGGGTCTTTGAATCCATATACAATGTTAAAATTATGAATACCCTTTTGTCTCTAAATTTTAACACTGTAGATGGATTCAGAGACCCCCTTCTTTGAATCCATCTGCAATTGGATTGATCAAATAGTTGTTGATTCTTCTATATCTCTTGATAACCTCGTTGAAGACTTGTTTACACAAAGTAAATCAGGGTCACAACTTATTCATGCTCTCGATCAATTGTAGAACCATTCTTCAAACATAGACACTTGGGTGAAAAATAGGCCATCTTTTAATTTTCGAAATAGCTCCTTTACATCTACTGCAACTCAAACAATCCCTTACCCATTGTTTTCATCTTTACAGATTGTTCACACTACTCAATCTGTCATTAATCCCCCTTTGAATATACCGAGTACCCCAATCCTTGCTTTAAATCCACCACCTCCCCTACCTCCAGTTATGGCTACCCGATATGCACCCCTTGTTTTACCTCAAAATCTTGGTGCCAAGCCCGTTGATTATCAAACCAAATTACATTTCTTTGATGCCACCCAAACCATTATAGCTCAGCAACACGTAGATAAAATGAATGATTTCTTTGACCTCCATGAAGTTGAAATTGGAGATGTGACAATGAGGTTGTTTGTACAAAGTTTTGGAGGTGAAGTTCGGAAATGGTTCAGAGCCCTACCAACAGTTTCTATCACTACTTTACCAATCCTCCATAGGAAATTCCTGGATCGATGGGAGGTGAAGAAGAATCCCCTTCAGATTTTGTCTGAGTATGAGAACATCAAAATAAATGTTGGCAAGAGTGTGCAATACTATTGTGTAAGGTTTAATGCAGTATACAATGCTCTTCCTGTAAGCATTAAACCGCCGGAGGGATTGGCTTTGCTTAATTTTCTAGATGGATTCGATACTGATATGGCATATCAATTGCAGGAACATGATCTTACAACACTAGAAGACATGCAAAAGAATGTTGTGAGCGTAGAAGCAAACTTGCTAGCCAAAAGAGCAAGAATGAGATCTGAGAAAAGAGTGACCGTGAAAGAAGAACCGTCTACTTCAGATGTAAAAATGGATACATTGATTTGAACAATGGAGAGGATGGTTGACCGGTTATCCATCACAGATAGACATGAACCTCAGATCCGGAATCCAAATTTTAGAGGCTAGCAACAACCCTAATTCTGAATCAAGCAGAGAGAACAAAAAGCACCAAAGCAACTAGCACAACAACAACAGCAGATCAGAACTCCCTTACAACAGAATTATGTTTAAGGAATGGAAGAGGAAGATGAGGAAGATCCGGTAATTGAAACAAATATCTTTTTCACTGCTGATGGTATGCCCATATTTCTGACCGAAGATGAAGAGTATGCAGAAGGTCCTGACATTCAAAATGATGAGGACTACATCTTAGCAAATGATGTTGTTTTGGAGGTTGAATCTGATGACTATCAGCGTGGTTACATGAATGCTTTGACTGCACAACAAAGGAAATACTCTTTAAGGAACAAAGATGTACTGGTCAATCCTATTCAGAAAAGGAAGGATGTGCAATCAAATAATGATCCCTCAAACACTCAGAAGAGAGGAAAAGAGCTTGTGAATCCTAGCAAGGTACCATCAACAAGTACAGCTACAAATGATAAAAACAATCAGCAAAGGGATAGTGCAACGAAAGAGAAAACAGATAAGAAGGACATCGGTGCCAAAGAGGTAGAAAAAGTTTCATCTTTTAATTTAGAAAGTGAAATTGCTAAATTTAAAGTGTCCATTCCTTTGACTGAGCTTGTTAAGGATAGCAACTATAAACATCATGTATCTAGAATACTGCAAATCGAACCTTTGTTTGACATGGTGAATGTTGAGGATGATCATCCTGAACTCATTTTTGGTCCAGCCATAGAAGGTCAGCTTGAAAGTAGCGAAGTCCCTCCCTTTTATCTGAGTCTTAGACTGCATGAGTATATTCTCCATAATGCTATGTTTGATTCCGGAGCTTCCCACAATTTGATGCCCAAGGCCATTATGGAAAAGCTGGGCCTGGATATCACCCGGAAATATGATGATTTGTACTCATTTGATTCTGGTAGAGTTCGTTCCATTGGTCTCATCAAAGATTTGGTGGTTTCTTTAGATCAAATCCCAACCAAAAATGTCTTGATGGATGTGGTAGTCGTTGATATACCACCACAATTCAGTATGCTCTTGTCTAGATTGTGGGGAGTCAAACTCAAAGGCACTTTACAGCTTGACTTCTCTTATGCTACAATCCTTGTTTTCAATCAATTGAGGAAGTTGTGCTAGGAAAAGAAAATGAAGTATATGATCATCAATAAAGAAAAGCCTATGAATCATCAGATAAATGATGTACATACTGATTTAGAGTCTTTTGTTTTGTACTTTGATAGTGGATTGACTGATGTAGATATTCAGCTTGTAGAGGTCGATGATGTACCAGAAATTTCTGAGAATTTTAGAGTAGTTATTCATCAAGAAAAAGAAAAAATAGCAATTTTTCTGAGCAGCCTACACAACAACAAAAGGTCAGTGAAGAGAAAAAAAATGAAGTAATCAGCCAAGGTAAGGTTGAGAATAAAACAAAATTCCAGCATCTAGAAGATGAAGTCGACCTTTGGAGCATGGACTTCGATGGTGCTTTGGGTAATTTAGATGGTGCCGGTATTGGAATTTGGATTCGAAGCCCTGCTTTCTAGCCTGACAAAATCCCAAGTAATGTTAGACTATGTTCTTAAAAGTTGTCTTTTGATTGATCTAATAATGAAGTGGATTATGAAGCATTGATTACAGGTCTAAAAATTTTGAAGAAATTAGGTGTGAAAAGGATTTCTGTTTATGGTGATTCAGAGTTGGTGATTAAACAAGTAAAAGGAGAATATCAAGCAAAGCATTCGTGGATGAGAGCCTACAGGAATGCAATTCTAGATATTTTGAATATGTTTCCAGAATACACCTCGACAGCGGTGCCCCGAAGTCAAAACATCATTGTTGATTCATTCACCACTGCAGCAACCAATTTGAAGATTCTAATGAATTCTAGCAATAAATTTGAAATTCATGTCAAACATAGGCCTATTGTTCTTGATAATTTGAGGTATTGGAAAGTTTTTTGGGATGACAATGAAATTAATGCCGTTTTTCAGAATGAAGGGAAGTTTAAGAATGCTTCCATTGATGATGTTTGTGATTCTGATGAACAAGACATTGAGGTAAACCAGATGGAGGTTTTATAGCTAAAGGATAATATTATTCCTAGAGGTCTCATACCTTTAAAGGAGCTCTTTGATCAAGATGATGTGGCGAGAAAACCAACCTTGGTTCCTATGGACAAAGGAGTTGAAGATGTAAATCTTGGAACAGTAGACTAGCCCAAGCTTGTAAGGTTATCAAAAACATTGTCTCCCAAAGCAAAGGCTAAGTATGTTAAGGTTGCTTTCTGAATTTTCTGATGTTTTTGCTTGGGATTATTCAGATTTGAAAGTGTATGACAAGAACATCATTCAATATACTATTCCTATCAAGTCGAATCAAAAACATTTTAGACAAGTGTTGAGAAGAATCAATCCAAAGTCGTTGCCATCCATCGAGAAAGAGGTAAATAGACTGTTTAAAGCTGGTATCATTGTTCCAATTAGATGTTCTGATTGGATTTCAAATTTGGTCCCGGTACGAAATAAGACCAAAGAGATAAGGTTGTGCATTAATTTTCGGAACCTCAATAAAGTGTCCTTGAAGGATAATTACCCTCTTCCTAAGATGGACCATATTCTGCAAAGAATAGTTGGAGCATCACGGATGTCACTACTAGATGGCTACTCGGGCTATAATCAGATCTTGGTGCATGAAAAAGACCAAGACAAAACTACCTTCACAACACCATGGGGAACTTTTTAGTATCCCAAGATGCCATTTGGGTTGAAGAATTCCAGAGCCACGTTTCAGCGGGCAATGGACATAGCTTTTTCTAATGAGAATGATGTTTTCTTGGTAGTCTATTTAGATGATTTGACAGTATTTTCTGGTTTTGATGATGAGCATTTGCACCACCTAAGGATTGTTTTTCAGAAATGTAGGGAGTTCAGGATTTCTTTAAATCTGAAAAAGAGTCTTTTTGCCATGGAAGAAGGTAAACTCCTTGGTCATATAATTTCTAAAGGTGGTATTTGCATTGTTCCTTCAAGGGTGGAGGCAATCCAGCAAATAGACTTTCCGTGCAACAAAAAGGAGATTCAAGCTTTCAACAGTAAGATGAATTTCTTATGCAGATTTATACCAAATTTGGTTGAGCATTTACGTGAGTTAACTAATATGTTGAAGAAGGACAACACTGTGAAATGGACTGAGGATGCCATGAAATCGTTCAACTTGGTAAAGTTTGCTTTGACCATAGCCCCAGTTTTAATCAGTCCTGATTATGCTCATGATTTTATCATATTTTCATTTGCATCTAAGCACACTATGGCTGTGATGTTGATGCAAAAGAGGTATCAAGTGGAGCAACCCATTGCCTTTTACAGTCAGAATATTAGAGATGTTGCTTTGCGCTACAATATAATTGAGAAACAAGCTCTGGCTCTTATAAAATCATTAAAGTATTTCGGAGTCTACATTCTGCATTCATATACCATAGCATATGTTCCTAACGTAGTTGTCAAAGATGTTCTTATGCAAACTGATCCAGAGGGAAGAAGAGGTAAGTGGATAGTAGCAATGTTGGAGTACGATCTTGAGATTAAGCCTACCAAACTAATCAAAGGACAAGGCTTGGCAAAACCGATGGCTGAATCAAATTTGCATGCTCTAGACATAAATCTCATTGCAACAATGTCATATGATGAAGATGGTGGCACACTCATTTAGGTATCAGAGATGTTTCTCAAATCACCTTGGTATTTCGATATAGTATATGTTCTTCAGCATCTTTCGCTGCCTCTTGAAATGTCAAGAAGTAAAGGTAGATCACTAAAACTAAAGTCTGCAAAATTCTGCATTTTAAATAATGCTCTCTATTGGAAAGACCCGGGAGGGGTTCTTCTTAATTGTTTGGTTGAAGATGAAGCTCAGCAGGTAATGAATTATTTTCATAGAGGGGATTGTGACGGTCACTTGTTTTGGAAAATAACAGCTAACAAGGTGTTGAGAGTAGGATATTATTGGCCAACTTTGTTTTCAGATTTATATAAGACAGTCATGAGCTACCACAAATGTCAAGTTTTTCAGGGAAAAAGGAAGTTACTTCCTCTTCCTCTGAAGCTAGTTGAAGTTGATGCTCCTTTCTAGCAGTGGGGCCTTGATTTCATATGAGAAATCCATCCTTGTTATAGCTCCAAATCTCACTATTATGGTTTGTGATGCTGCACTCATGGCCTAGGGCGACCCCTCCTTCCAGACCTGGTCCCAAATTTAAAAAACAGTGTTTTATTCCTTGTACGCGACATTTCCCTTAGTTAAACGCGTGTATACGCGGGTCTTCATATACCCAACTCGCGTATATGTATTAAAACACTTAAAAAAATATAAAACTCCTTATTTTCGGGCGGAGATCGCGGGTTTTATCTGCTGATCACCTGTTAGTGCCCATGGCCCAACTGTTCCCAACCAACTCCTAATTAAAAAACTACTTTGGGAGTGGTATAAAAAGACATCAAAGGGAAGGCCTAAAGGGGGGGAGAGAAGAGAGAGAAAGGTTATTATACTGAGATTTTTCCCCTGACCAGGTCTGAAGACCCTTGTGCCTTCTGCACTTCCCCCATTTGTACAGGAAACTCTTGTTTCCTTGTGAGTTGATGTTCATCCATTAGTTATGGCATCATGGAGTGAGTCTTGGAAGGAGATATGCTAGAGGCTTGAGGCTAGATGGATCCGGAAGGAAGCTTTGCTTGGAGCCTGCGAAAGGTTACT
>APFE031615475.1:45701-65591 GCA_000404065.3 Pinus taeda
TTCTCGAACGTAGGACCTGAGGTACGCCCTTCTTACTTTAGAATTTGCTTATTATAGCGTAATGGTTATGTGAATGTGTGTTTTTCTGTTTAGACAACTTTCAGTCTGCTAGGGTTTCCACCCAAAAGCCCTAGGGGAGCAAATCCCTCAACAATCCTACATCATCATCACAATACAGATGGATTTTGATAGCTACCGATTACTTCACAAAGTGGATTGAAGCCATTCCAACAAGGCAAGCCACAGACACGGTAATTATCCAATTTCTAGAATCTAATATCTTGTCTCATTTTGGTTGCCCTCACAAGATTATTATAGATAATGCAACAACATTTAAGTCAAAGAGGATGGTTGAATTTGCAACAAGTACAATATCACATTGGGTCATTCCACGGCATACTAGCCGCAGGGTAATGGATTAGCTGAGTCGTCAAATAAATCCTTGGTGAACATTATCAAGAAAATGTTGGAGGCAAACAAAAAGAATTGGCATCGAAAGCTTATCAATGCTTTGTGGGCCAATAGAGTGAGCAACAAGAAATCGATAGGTATGTCACCTTTTGAGTTGGTTTATGGTACTAATACGATGTTTCCCACATCACTTGCAGTCCTGGTCATGAGATTATTATAGGAAGCCGACAACGAAGAGGATGATATTCAACGCAGGATTAATCAAATGATTCACCTTCAGCAAACAAGGGAAGAAGTTTCTCAAAACACTTTCCAGCTGCAAGAGAAGATAAAGAATATTTATAACCGCAAAACCAAGGCAGAAAAGTTTTAGCTGGAGGATGTAGTGCTCCGATGGGATGCATGAAATGAAGAAGAAGTAAAGCATGGTAAGTTTGACAATCTATGGAAAGGACCGTATAAAATATCAGCCTATCGAGGACAGAATGCATTTTTGTTAAAGGAAATGGATGGTCAAGAATGCTTAGGAGGACCAGTGAATGGTAGGCTCCTTAAACACTACTACTTTTGATGTTGTTCCTTGAAGTTGCTTCACTGTCATTGTATATACCAGTTTACTTTTCCTTGCAAGATTTCAAGTACAATGTCATCTGAGCTTGGGGCCCGAAGAGAAGGCTATAAAGCTTGAATGATTTGTGTTGAGTTTGGTTGGTTTTGTTTTGAGTAGGTTTAGAGTCAGTTATGAGTCAGTTTTCAGTTTGTATTGAGTTATTATTCTTCAAAATTGTAAAAAAAGGGGGTTTTTTCAATCTTTTGCTTATTTGACAGCATTGGCCCAATCAACTAGGCACTTGGTCTACGGTGTTCTTGACACCTCTAAGGAGCTGCCATCCCCAATAAGGCCAATGCTAGTGTCAGTATCTGCATACTTCCATTAGGGATCAAATTTGCTATTTGCATTTTCATTTTAGGGGTCTCATACTGAAATTATTTCATCATTTAATTAGGTCATGTCAAGCTAATCCACTGATAGTTGTCTTCTCCTTAGAAAACCCAATTTCTCCCTCATAAAGTACACTTGCTGACCCATCTCCAGGTTTTATTCAGTCATAGTTTCAAAGTCAAATGCAATCATCTTTCCATTAGGTCTTAGGGCATGTTTTCATTAAGTCTTAGGGTTCATTTCCAAGGTCAAAGGCATGATTTAAAAGTGTAAATAAAGGGCAGCAAGGGTATGAGGATGATAAATAAATCAAGAGTGATTGCTAGTATGTCATAGTCACTGTACAATTATCTCTTTAACTAATGTAATTTTCACCTCAAAAACATGCTTTTGAAGTGAAAACAGAGTATTTTAGGTTAATTTATAATTTTATGTAATTTGAGTCACTTTATGTAATCAATGATCTCGGCAGCATCAATAATTCTCTCCTTGCTACAAGACAATGAACCACTGCAAAAAATCAGTTCGAATTGAGCATCATCCACCTGAAAAGGAACAATGAAGAAAAGGAATTAAAACAGAGATTTGGAAAAGGTCCAAAACATTAGAAAGTAGGTTTTTCTAATGAAAAATCAAAATTTACTCCTATATAAGATGTCACATTTCATTTTCAAGCTCTTATTTGGCAAAGAAGGAGACAAAAAGTGAAGAAGAAAGGAGAAGTTGAGCAAGTTTTGGGCCAAGGAGAAGTGGCGTTGCGCTTAGGGAGATTGGCGCTGCGCGCTTGGGCAGTTGGAGGTGGCGTTGTGCGTTCAGGCCGGAGTGTTGCGCGTAGAGACTGAGCGTTGCCCATAGGCTGATTTTTTCAGTGGAAAAAACAACTGTGATGTGCATATAGGAGGGCGTTGCACGCCTGTAGGAGGCACTGCACGTAGGGCCAGCAAGGGCCAAACGACCTCATGCCACCCAAAAAACATCAGATTTTTCCTTCCTTCCCCTCAAACAAGTAAGTGTTGTTCCTTGAATTCATCATTGGTTTGTAATTAATGCATTTGAGGATAATTTTCCATGGTAAATGTAAAACCCTAGACTCTCCCTTAGTTATGCCTAAAAACCCTAACCCCTATTATTCCTCCCATCAATTATCACTAAAACCCTAAACCCCTCCCCCATATCACTCTATAACACTCCACATCCCTTTGTCCTTCATCCCAAAAGCAATACCTCAAAAACCTAAGCCCCTCTCCCTCATTTTCATGATTCATACCCTCCCACCAAATACCCCACAAGATCACCTCCCCTTCCCTTATTCCTAATCACTCTTACTCATCCCCTCCATCCCTTTTCTAGGAGTGCATAGCCTTAAAATTTGCAAACATGGACAGAGGAGATAGAGACTATGAGGAGGAGGAAAACACTGGCAGTGATAGTTCAGCAAGTAGACCTAGGCATCAGAGAAAACCACACAAGGGAGAAAGAATTATCAGGGAAGAGCCATCAAACCTCAGAGAGTTGCAAGCATCTCATTTGGATGTCACTTGCTTCAGCCATCTAGGCTGCTATGAGTTCTGTGAGAAGGTGGATAGAATTCAACACCATCCTGAGCTCACTAGGTTTTTTGTGGCTAATCTTCGTGACAACAAGGTGACTCTTGCTGGGGTGACATTCACAGTTTCACCCTCCATCATTGCAGATGCAACCAAGATTCCAAATGTGGGAGAGAAATGGTACAAGGCACAGGACCTAGATGAACATTATTATGAGCCTTACATCAAACCTAGGTTCAGAAATGAAGAAAAAAGGATTTTTCCTTTCAAGCTCCTTGAAGACAAGTATGCCCCCATGATGAAAATCATCATGAAATATCTCACTTGTGAGGGTAGATTTTCCATATTGTACACCTATCACATAAGGCTTCTCATACATTTTACCAGGGTGAGGATGTTAAACCTCCCTTATTTCTTATTCAGGAATATTGAGAAGATGGCCTACTTTGTATAGAAAAAGCCATACCCTCAGCAGATGAGTAGTCTCTACCACTATTCCTTGATCAAGACTATTGTGGTTCATCATCTTAATCTCCTCAACGTCTCCTGGGAGACATTTATTGCTCATGACATCTTCAGGGGTCCTCAAATTCCTCCACCAGTGTCTCAAGAATCAGGAGGACCTTCTTGCAGTGCTCAGGTGAAGAAATAGGAGAAGGCCAAAGAAACTAGAACCATTGAGGTGCCTGAGACCTACAAGACATACCAGAGGGGCACAAGAAAATTGTTTGCAGCTGATAGGCAAGTGTTTGCTCCACTTGGTGTGGAAAGGACCTTGCCTTCTTCATCAACTCATAGGAAAATTCTTGCTCCACAGGGTGTGGAAGGGACTTTTCCTTCTTCATCAACACAGCAGGAACAAGTACAGCAACTGCACAAAGGGAAATAAAAGATGCAGGTGGAATATCTTGATGATGATGAGGAAAGAGACCTCGATTTGATGGAGCATGATGAGCCAGAACAACATTATATTCATCATGGCATAGAGACAATTGACTTAGAGGCTCAGGATGAAGCAACAATAGAAAACATCATCATACAGGAGAAAGAGGCTCAAATCCAAGCATTGATCGACAATTTGGAGAGAGCCAAGTATGACATCACATATTTGGAACAAGAGAACAAGAAATTGAGTGATAAGCATGTCCTCATGGAGCTGGAACTTCTCAAGACAAAAAGACAAAGTGACAAGGGTAAATCAACAAGGCAAAAGGAAGAAACACCGGTCACTTTGACTCCAATTGAGAAGGAAATTGAGGGTGATAGAGAAATTTGGCTTGAAAGAGTCAATTTTCACTTAGAAAAGCTGCTCCAAAGGGCCAATAGGAACAACTAGATCATCAGGCACATGGCCTACCACTACAGGACCTGGAACAAAATTTGCAATATAAGGGTCAAACAGATGAAAGCAAGGCTAAGACGGGCTCTAAAAGGCAAAAAAGAGGAGGATAGGCTTAGGTTTCTTGCTGAAGCTTCCTTGGCTCATCAGGATGCTTGGTGATGGTGCTCCTCACCAATTTTGACCAAGTTTGTAGGAGTTTTTGTTTTTAGCAAATTTTGAAAATTTTAAACACAAAAAATCTGGCTCTACACGCAGCACCACCGGCGCTGTGATTTTCCTAGGGGAACCCAATGGACAAATGTCTTGCATTTTTGGATTTAGAGAAATGTGCAAATGCACCCTATGCATTTGCTAAGTTTTTGGGGCATAACGGGTCTACCAAAAAATAAAAAAAAACACCCCAAAAATGACCTTTCTGCCACTTTTTGGACACACAGAAGCAGTCTTGGGAGAATCAACTTTTGAGGGGTCAAATGAGCTTCCAATGAAGAAATTCAAAATGTTTTGGAAAATGAACTTGAATATCTTTCCAATGAGCTATCATGAGCTCAATTTGGATGCTGGGAAGGCCTCTAAAAGGGACCTGAAAGTGGCGCTGCACGTAGGAAAATTTTTGCACAAGATTGCCATTTCAGTGTGTTTTGACTGTGATCATGGATTTTCTCTCATGGAGGATGTTTTACTAATGTAAATGATGACTTGGCTTGTAAATATGATGGATAATTAGCAGCATAGGGTAGATTCATTAGATTAAAAGTCATTTTGATCACAAATGAATCAGTTTCCTCACTTTTAGAGGCGAGTTGTTAGGATGCCTAGATTCCAGTTTCTTGTTCAGTGTTGGTTAGGTTAGCTCCTCATATTAGGGATTCGACCCCTAAGGATGGGAGGAGGTTGAATCAATTCCTATATCTTCTTCTTCTCTCTCATTGTAAAGGGTTGGACTCAGCTGGATGCTTATTCTTTGATTGGACATCATTTTGTATTAGTTTAGCAGGAGATTAATGAAAAATTGCAGCTATTGATTTGGGATCCATGTGGTATGATGTTTAGTTCAGTTTCCTCTCTTGTGATCATATGTTAAAATGTTTTGTGTACTTCATTAATCATTTCATTGCTTCTAAGTGGATGTTTTTAAGTTGATAGGCAGAACCATAACATTAATGCTCTACTTTGGGAAAATATTCACAATTTATGTTTTCTATAGTTTAGGAAGGATCCATGATGATCACATGCTCTTCCTAGCTTCTCATCAGTCATAAATCACCTCACACATTAAACCCTATAGTGCTAAGCTTCATACATACCCTGCCCCATCAAACACCCTGCAATTTTGACCTAGTTTCCTTGCCCACACTGTCCGGCTCCTCCTGATCCAGTAGAACCCCTTCAAATCAAATCAGACCTTGTGCTACTATACCTAGCCTAATATCATTTTCCTGATCCAATCATCTTCGCTGAGATCCTCACGGAGAGAGACCTCTCCTGGCCTAGTAGGGCTAGCTACTTGGCTAAGCATGGTTTGTGGTTACCCTGGCATGGCCTTCCTTTGGCCTGAGGTTCAATCTAGGTGATAACAAACATCTTGGAGTGGACAACACAATTGCAGTTCTATATTGATGTAGAAAGAGTGATTACAACCATTAGTTGCATCAGCCTTCCCTTACCCCTCCATCTCCTCTCTCTCTCTCCCTTCTTAACCTCTTCTGATGCCTTAGTCTGAGACTCTGCTCGACAGTCAAATAGGAAATCCTTTCAAATGATTCGATCTCTTTCACAATGGTCCTGGCCTTGCATATATATCATGTGAGGATAGGGTTGCCAAGTCCTTCATGAGTTTAATTAGGAAAAAGCAGCGATGTTTCCATGTCTTTGTGCTCTTTCTCGTTTGCATACTCCATTAGGAATTAGTAATTCCCCCAAACAGGTTGAGTTCTGATGTTTCCCTGATTTTATGATTTGACATAGGAGAGAATCTAGGGATATTTTCTCAATCAACTCGTTCCTTTGACCCATTGAAACTCATTAGGATTCACTAACGCTCTTCCCGAGGTAACAAACAAAGTTACTATAGGCACTAACGCACCCTTAACCTTGCTAGGAAGCTTTATAAAGCAGGTTGCTAGTGTTTAGACAATGTTAGCTTAACAACTGGGCCTGTGAACTTGGTCAGTCCTTCAGTCATCATGTCTTTCTCCTCTGAGCTGGTGAGGAGGTCATTTTCCTGTATAACAGATGCCCCCTAAAGTGTGAGACCAAAGGTTGTAACGATGGCAAAAATAATCTATATTTAATTGTCCTTTTCTTTGGAAAAGAGAGAGAGAGAGGATCAGAGCTTCAGGCAGTACAAGAAACCTGATACAACACATATATATCAAACAACTAAAATCTTGTCTTGAGTCAGGCATTCCCATGCTCAGTAGCTATGTTAGAGTGATTTTCTCATAAAATAGATATGACGATGCTGGCCGCCGATAAGCACAATGCGGAACCTATGTCATAATAGGATCATTCTGATGAGTTGTCTCCAAAAAACAATAAACACAACTTGGGAGAGGAAACAAGGCTGAGTGATGCAAGCCTCTACCCAAGGTCTTGATTTTCGCTTCACCGCAACAACATAAATTGATACATGTGAATATAGCCATTGATATCGAACATGCACGAAATCATTTGATTACCAGTCAATAATCACTAGTAGAAAATGATGAAATTAGTGACTAGGTGACTAAAAAAGTTAGTCACCGCAATTATTTCAAGTGGATTGCTACTAAATCTGAGCAATTTTAAGTGATTGAACTAAAAATGACTAACTAAACGACTAGTTTAGTCTAGGGATAAAATATACGACTAGATAATAAGTGACCAAACTAAAAGAGACTAACTTAAATGACTAATTTAGTCGAGGACTAAAATATGTGACCAGATAATAAGTGATAAAATTAATAATGATTGACATAAATGACTAATATAGTCCAAGAATAAAAATGACCAAATATCAAGTACAACAATTATATGAATTACTCATTTATGTTAGTAATTTTTAATTATGTGACTCCAAAAATGGAAAATTGCAATTTTGATACTGAAGTGACATTACATTTCACTACAGGGGTCTCTGAATCCATATGTAGTGTTAACATTTACAAACAATGGGGTCTTTGAATCCATCTACAATGTTAAAATTATGAATACCCTTTTGTCTCTAAATTTTAACACTGTAGATGGATTCAGAGACCCCCTTCTTTGAATCCATCTGTAGTGTTAAATTTAGAGACAAAAGGGTCTCTGAGTCCATCTGTAGTGCTAAAATTTAGAGACCCCTTTAAGAGGGTCTCTAAATCCATCTACAATGTTAAATTATTTACGTATATGGATTCAATGACCCCCTTAAAAGGATCCATGAATCCATCTTATATAATGCCAAAATTATAATAATTTTACACAATATAGAGTATGAGTTTACAATATATAATAGTTTTATACTCTCTTTGGAAGGAGGGACCAGAAATAGAGACATAATTCTTAAATACTTAATGTTCAAGAATATTGATCATGGGAAGATTCAAATATGACCCAAGCACCATATGATTCTTCTTTTACCATGGTTAAGATCCTAAGTGCCATACATAGTGCAAAAAAAGGCCTAATGATATTGAGGCCAAACTTAGAGTCCCCAAGACCCAACTATGGCACACAAAACCTTCATATAACACCCATAACACACTTGAAGGCTAGATATATCTTAGATAGGATTGTGTGGTGGTTTGAGGCCTTATTCATGTCCATTGATCTACTAGAGAAATTTTGTTTAGGGACTAAGAATCTTATTTTCCTTCCCTATCCATCGTAAAGGTCATAAAACCCATTCTTATGCAAAACATACTAATTGTCCTCATATTCCCATTATAATATTCTTTTCATGGACATTAAACATGAGAAAGACTTGTTTTAGGCCTAAGGCCTTTTTTCATTCCTTGGTCAAGATATAAGCCCTAACACACATATATGATGTGGAAAACCTCATAATGGAACCCTTATCCTAGATGAAGACCTAAAATCCCTCAAAGATGATTTATATTGTTCTTTATGGACTTTTTCATTTAGTGTAAGATAAAGAAGTTTCATTTTGGGCTTGAGGCCACTGTTTTCATTCCTTTTCCATGGTACAAGCCTAAGACCCATAATTTTTACTATGTAAAACATACCAATGACACTAAAGATCCCCCATAGAGGCTAAGGTCCCCTATAGAGGTCGTGTGTGGTTTTTTGAGAACTACTTCACAAATCTTAACTATCAAAGATTCAAATAAGGCATAAGCCCCTTATGTTCTTATTTTGACCAACTCTACACTTTTAAGCACCACATGTGATTTAAAAACCCCCTAATTTCATTAAGGTCTAATGATTAGGCTCCAAGACCTAATCATGGTGTGAAAAACCTTTTCATAGAAGATACATCCCTCCTAGAAGCCAAAGAATATCGCTTTGAGAATATGATTAATGTGGTGGTTTGAAGCCTTTTTAATGGCCACTAATTATTTAGGACTTAAGTCCCTTTTATAAAAATTCCTTCATTGGCCATAGTAAAGGCCATGAGACCCATTCTTATTATGTAAAACATACTAAATGCCCATATTCCCAGATAGAGGTCTTGTTCATGGAAGTTGAGCATGAGAAAGATTAATTTAGGGACTAAGGCCCTTTCTTTCCTCTCCTAATCATACATAGACACTAATTCCCATACATCGTGATAAATACCTCTTATGGTGCCCATATACTGACTTACGACCAAAGATCCATTAAAGAAGATCTATGTGGTTTTTAAGTCTAACTCATAGCCCTTGAGACCAAAAAACTTCTTGTAAGACCTAATGCCCTTGATTAACTCCCCTACCCATGGTACATTCCTTGACTCCTATACATGGTGTGAAAAAATTCCTAATAGAATTGATATCCCACATT
This sequence comes from Pinus taeda, assembly GCA_000404065.3. NCBI lineage: Eukaryota > Viridiplantae > Streptophyta > Pinopsida > Pinales > Pinaceae > Pinus > Pinus taeda. The sequence goes on from APFE031615475.1 coordinate 54,910, forward strand.
ATCTCTAATATTATTTAGAGATGATCTATGTGGTTGTTCAATGTCAAATTCATGGCCCTTGAGCATGAGAAGCGTCATTTTAGAAGTAAATACCTTTTTCTCCTTACCTCATACTAATTTTTATTATGCAAAGAATAGTAATGATGCCCACATTCTTAGTATAAGGCCCTTTTCATGTCCATTGGTAAAGGCCTTGAGAATTATTCCTAGTGTGCAAAATGTGGTAATATTAGTAAAGATAAAGGCCCCAATAGAAATTTCTCCAATGTTCATAACATTTCATAATGTTAAATGTGGGGAATTAGCCTCATTGTGATAGGTGGAAACTTAGTTCAAAAAAATAATAATTGTCAAAAGTTTTAGGAGGGGGTATGTTATCATATATTTCTATGTCTATGTTGAAATAAGAAGAAACCTTGACATGATTTCAATGTTGAGTCTTTTAATTTGTCTCAATATATGAAAAATGGTGGCTGCATAAAAAAATGTTATACCCTTTGACACACATAAATATCATTGCATAAAACCACTAATTACATTGATTAAAACTTAAATTTTACATATTAAATAATTTATGTACAACTTAATATCGTGTTTATTTTTATTAAAACCTTAAATTAATACTATCTGATGCAGGAGCATCGGACCTGGCCAGCAATGTGGGAAATTGCCCACATGTTGTGGCTTGAAAAATCGTATTTCATTTGCTGTTGATGGTAGTATTACTATGAGAGTCGAGTTCACAGTTAGTTTGTTGTTGTAATAGATGAAATCTCTCCGGTTTAGTATTTGATTTGTTAGGCGCATCTTGATATGTCTGTTGGAATAAATTTATGGAGATAACCTTATCTATTGTTAGAGTAATTAGTGGTATAACAGAAGCTAAAGAAGGGCGATTCTGGTGGAAATAAATGGCAAACTGAAGATCTCTTGGAGCGGATCAACTCCGATTTCTCGTGGGCAATCTTGATTCAAGAGCGCCTGAAATCTGGCAAATTGTTATAAACATGTGTTATATACCTGTTCTGACCGCCGATTGTGGCTAATACAGCTGCGTTGGACCGGAATATCGGTCAATCATCGAACCTGCATTAAAAATCTAACTGAGATATGGCGGAGGGCGGATTCATTGAAAGAAATTTTTGCGGTCAAAGGGAAATGAAAAGAGACTGGCACCATTTTTTTGTAAAAAAAAAAAAGGACCAGTAATCCATAATCGGATTCGGTGACGAAACAGAGGAGGCATTCTACAGATTAAGGGCATTACGTAACTGTGTGTGATAGGCTGGAATTGGCTCAGAATCCGGGGTCGATAGTGTGATATTTTTTGTTATGATTACATACCAAAGTCTTGATATGCCTAAAGCGGTGTTGGACCAGCGTTTTTTGTTTTGCTGTTCGTTTATTCAGATAGCCATGTAAATTAAGGACCTGCGTTGTCAAATAATAGATGAATAGATGTGTTGTTTTTTTTCCTTTGTTTTGGTTGTGATCTATTATGCGTGGGTTAAAGCCTGTGATGTGCTACGTGATGGAACGTATTGTATCGGTGGATACGATGGACGAATGAGTATGTGTTCATTTGGTAATTGTAATAACACTAGCGCAGGTGGAAATACAATGTTTTCTATTTTGTTTGAAACCAACGGGTGTCATTTTTTTATGCGTTGGGAAAAGGGTGTGATGGCCGCGCCTATATGATACAAAGAAGAATCCAGTTTGTTTTGGAAAGAAAAACAGAGGTTCTACTTTGATAGTCCGGCGTTTTAAAGTTAAAGAAGATCGTTTTATTTGTTACTGAAGTCTGATGTTTGAAGTCTAATAGATTGATCTCAGTCACAGGTGCATTACTATCTTGATATCATAGCCATATATATAGTGTATACAGCATAAGATGCAATTTTCTCTATAAAATTGGTTGAGCAAACACTGTTCGACCCAGCCAATCTCCTTGCTCGCTTTTTGTCGTTCCATCTTATCATAATTAACACGTGGAAACCATTCGTCAGTCACTTCGTACAAGGTTCTTCCAATCTGTTTACTCCACATATAAAACCCAACTGCAATTCCAAAAGCTTTTGCAACAGATTTAGCAGCAATTGATTTTAAAAGATTTTGCAACAAAAAAGAGAGGCAAATTTTAAAAGCTTTTGCAACAGAAAGGGCGGTAAATTATTTTAAAGCATCATCAGATCTCGGACAATGGAATTGTGGGAAGCACTGGTGCCACATAGATCTAGGGCTCGTCCAACTACTTAACGTCTTGCCTGAAACCATCTCACGACATAAAATTTTCCATCAAAACACGTTGTTTCGGAGGGCGTAGAATGCAGTGACCGAGACGATGCATGGACTCTTTCAAAAAACCCCAGGACCTCCACAATTTTTACACATGATCGAATTCTTTCTTGCCACCTCCATATAACATTCTTGAGATACATTACACCAATGATACCCATCTATAGTTATGCAAAGACATGTTATATGAACCCTCTGAAATCCATGCCCACATTGTTTCTATCGCTTTTGGGTCCCTGTACAATTCATCACTTAGACTGGAAAAAGAGTTCCTTGTACAAAATTTCCTTATAGCTTGTTGGACTTTGAGGCCTCTAGGTAGAACACATTTTTCCAACCACAACAGTAACTTCGTTAATAAATTCTATGAAGATATCAAGTAGGGGATATGGGATCTCTTCAAGGAAGGAGAGCTCTCAATCAATGCTTTGGGCCATATTGGACTTGAAGTATCAGGCAGGGAAGGCAATTCTACTATGTGGATAGATAAATTGTACAACACTTTAGACCAAGAGGGTCACCACGATGGATTGACAATCCATGACACATTTTGGTTATCGTATTTAGCTCAAGTCTGGTTCTTACTATTTGTTTCTCAAACTTGGGAACATTACCATATTATCATCACAAACATTTCATTTTGATATCCAATGAGATGGAAAAAAAAGATTGGCGAAAACCAATTTATGGAGGTGAGCCACTCTTCTCTTGATACGTTGGTGCTCTGTTATGGTAAAATGGTTGAAAGTTGAAAGTATACATTTTTAGGTTATAAGTCTAGCTCCCCTTTGTTTTGTGTTGGAGTTGAGGTATTTCTCTCAGTGCCACTATACCAGTCTTTTAATTCCTCTTTACCAAACTCCTCGAGGGTTGAGTTGACTCAAGTGTGAAATAATCAAATCAAGACCATTAAGAGATAACTTGGTGTGGAGCATTGTCAAATAGTAAAATTATAACTAATTAGCCATTTTGAGTATGTCACCATAATTCATGGAGAGTAAACCATTGGGATTTGAATCTACTGGGGATGACACATTTCTCCTCCATAACCACCAAACTAGATCCAATTGGGAAAAAAATACCTAAACCTCAAAGATAGTATTGTTTATTAATTTTTATGATAAAAATATAACTTCTTTTTCCATGTAAATCTAGAGAAAACCTTCCAGAAACTTATTTCTCCTCCATAACCACCAAACTAGATCCAATTGGGAAAAAAATACCTAAACCTCAAAGATAGTATTGTTTATTAATTTTTATGATAAAAATATAACTTCTTTTTCCATGTAAATCTAGAGAAAACCTTCCAGAAACTTCTCCATAATCCATGGACGTTAAATGTGGTAAAATGTTAGTCTTAATTACATCGCCTAATCTTGAAGGGATCAAAAGGGAACTTCTCCATGATCCATGGATGTTAAATGGGGTAAATTGTTAGTTTTAAATACATAGCCTAACCTTGAAGGGATTAAAAGGGAACTTTCCGTGATTCATGAATGTTAAATGGGGTAAATTGTTAATCTTAATTACATAGCCTAATCTTGAAGAGATAAAAAAAAGTTGAATTTGTAATATCCTTAACTTTAAGGGAAAGATAATAAGCTTCACATCTAGCTCATGGCCACTTAAGCTAACTCTCAGATTTTTTTTTTAATTTAAAAGACAAAGGAGAAGATTTAATCCACTTATGCTAGCATAAGTCACAAAACCATTTAATATAATCTTTATAAATATAATTACACATTTAACCACTACTTCAGAGTAACTACACAATTTTGAAAAAAATATAACTACACAATTTTGAGAAAAATTCTCATTTACAATTGATAAAAAAATTTGACCATTTAAAATATTATGCTGTTCTTAAAAATATATATATAATGAATTAACAAGCGTATTACATTCAATGACATGTACATAAGTAGAGAAAAACAAAATTAATCCAAGATATGGGTTCGTAAACAATTCCAATTGCGTACAATTTTGAAAAAAATTCTCATTTACAATTGATAAAAAAATTTGACCATTTAAAATATTATGCTGTTCTTAAAAATATATATATAATGAATTAACAAGCGTATTACACTGAATGACATGTACATAAGTAGAGAAAAACAAAATTAATCCAAGATATGGGTTCGTAAACAATTCCAATTGCGTACAGATATACACGCATGATTATCACATATTTGTGTTTGTGGAGGGAGCGAGGGAGGGACGGACGAAGCGTGGAGGAGCAACAATGGGACAACACCAAATTTTAATTCCCAAACAGTTTATTGACGAAGGATCCATCACTGCCGATCCAGATCGTGTGAAATTTACATATTTGTGAGCATTCTACTGTAACTGATATTGAATTTCTCCCGTCTTGCAACCTCTCCAGCTTTAATCCCATCGCACCTCTGAAGCCATTTAATCTGTTCTACATGTATGCTATTTTATTATTTTATCATTTTATCTCATAATGCTTTCTCTGGTGCCATGGATGGGTTGTTGTGAACATGGAGTTTTCTGGGTGCTTAATTAAATTATAATGATCTTTGGACTTGAATTTTCAACGTTCTTGCTATCATTCACCCCTAGTTGATATGGGTACAGTTTTTATGAAATGAGAGGGTTTGGTTGGTGTTACATTGTAAGGCAGAGTTCTTTCTTTGTGACTCTAAATTTTGTTTCGGTTTTGAAGAGATGTGATTTGGTTTTTTCCATTTTATCCCCTCTTTGGAAACTCACTTTGCTTTACATGTTATGAATTTAATAAATAAAGCTAGGGGATTTTTTTTTTAGGTAAAGGTTTGAGGATTTTTAGAATTTTGTATTTGGTGGATTACATCATAAGGGGCAGGTTTTGATTTAAACAAGAACTTCCAAGGATTCAACGTCGAGAGGGTTGTGAAGTAAGGTAGGAGAGGGATTTGATCATATGTAGTTGGGACCAGATCGCGATGGGATTTTTGATATAAGGGTGAATTGCATGGGGAATGGATGCGAAAACTGCGTAGTAGAGTTTACCAACCTCGTGTGAAATCAAAACAAGTTCACGTTCAAACACACAATTTCTGGACAAGCTTCAGTGGAACAAGTTCCGAGAAAAGCCACTAAGAGAGGTGCAGGAACACACTCTTCCAAAAGTTGGTGTTGTAAAGCCGACTGCTCCTGCTATTCTTGGAGTGTCTTCTTTCCTGGCCTGAATGCTCACTCAAAATTTCGAATTTGTTTTTGGAGTGTGTGGATTCCTTCAACTGAACAAATGATTGACTCCCCTTCTAGCTGATATGATTTCCCTAGCTAGTTTATTTTTTCAACTGGCTAGTTGATTCCATGTGTAGGTCCATTTTTCTTTGGAAACTTAACCTCATCACATATCGGGCATTGCACATGAGCTTGGACTTCAATCCCACCATTACGAGTTGTATGGAAGACACAAGGAAAATGTATGATCACTTGCTTTATTTTCAACTCCTTTTTGTTGCTTTCATTTCCTCCCTGAAACACCCCTATCTCATTTCATCATCATCAACCATATAAATGGATTGATGCCATTAGTTTTCATTCTAGATGTAGATCCACAGCCTATTATGCATATGTTCATCTGAATATGATTCCATTGTATCTTATTAGATTGGATTTGCAGGTTCTTTTGAGTGTGTGTGGTAGAGGAGCTACAACATTCCCCGGATGGATTCTATGCGATGGTTGGAGGAATTACTCCCACTCCTTTAGGGGAAGGAAAGTCCTCCACAAATGTTGGCCTATGTCAAGCACTTGGTACCTACTTGGGCCAAAAGGTCACCTTTCTGAACTTATCTTTTCATCTCATACAGGCAAAGTCTTTGACTGAACAAATTGATTGAATGGAATGCTTTTGGTTGGCTGATCTGTGAACACTCCACATTATTTAGTGGTTTTATTTATTTTGTTGATATGTAAAACCCAGTAGTATACTGAACTGAAAGAGGGAATCTAAAGGGCATCAAAATTAATAGTTTTTTCATTGGGTCAACGATTAATTATTTGGAAGAACATAAACAGAAAAGTCTAAATTCTTAGATCTTGCTGTTTATTGATGAATGCTTTCATTTCTTCAAGACTTCAAGTATTGAGATCTTGCAACCAATCACTGAAAACAGCTAATTGACATTTAGAACATCATGGAGTCATCTTTTCATAAGTTCGAGCTGTTGCATTGATTGCCTTTCTTTTGAGAAATGTTCTCGATGCATTTTATCATTGCATTGCATTCCTCAGTCCAAGGAGGACTGAAGAGGACAAGGTTGTCATATCTTGTTTCCAGGGCCAATTCTGTAGGTTGGTCAATGGTCATTATCAAAATTCAATTGCTTGTGCATGTGTAATTCATTGAAAGAGAAAAACTGGACTTGACAGGACTCGACTGGTTGCACATTCAATGGCACAGACTCCCCATCTTCTTGGACAGAGTTACGGCCACTGGATGTGCACCAACTGCCAAGCGTTGTCTGGGTAATCTCTTGGTTACAAATGAGTCTTTCTCTCTACTTAAGTCTGTCTCTTTGATATAGTATGCAGTGAAAACACTGACCTTATTTGATGCAGGTTGTGACATGTCTCTGTCAATTGAGTCAAGGACCAACCTTTGGAATAAAAGGAAGAGCTGCAGGGGGGTGATACAGTCAAGTAATTCCAATGGATTAATTCAACTTCCACTTGACAGGAGATATTCATGCAATTGTACCTGCAAACAATCTTCTTGCAGCTGATATCGATACACGCTTTTTTCATGACGCAACCCAATCAGACACTACACTATTTAATAGAGTATGCCCCATAAACAAAGAAGGGAAACAAACTTTTGCAAAAATCATGAAGAAACATCTAGAGAAATTGGACATTCATAAGGATTATCCTGATGATCTCACTCCCGAAGATGTAAACAAATTTGCTAGGTTTGACATAGATCCGGAATCCATTACTTGGAGAAGAGTTATATATGTCAATTATTGTTTCTTAAGGAAAATTACAGTTGGTCAAGGACCATATGAGAAAGGACTGGTGAGACAAACTAGTTTTGATATATATGTAGCTAGTGAAATCATGATTGTTTTAGCCCCTACAACTTCTCTTGGAGACATGAGAGAAAGGCTCGGGAAATTGCTTCATTCTCTCTGTTGAGTTGATTTCACTTTCGAAATTCATATTGTTGAGTCCATTTCTGTCCTTATAAAATTGAGTTCATCTTGCTAAGTCAATTTCCTCATAAGCATTTTGACTTCACTTGTTGAGTCGATTTTCTTATAAAATTGCTAAGTCAATTTTCGACTACACTTTGTAAGTCAATTTTCTTATAAGCATATCGACTTCATTTGCTGAGTTGATTTTCGTGTTCATATCAACTTTTCTTTCAAGAAACTTGACCCTTAGCCGATGCTTTTCTCCTGGTCAGTTTCTCCAGGATCTCCAATGATTTCTGAGCACTGTAACTGAATTGTGGATCTATGTACTATGTACAATCTCAAGCTTATTCAATCATGATTAATTAATGGTTTAACTGCTAATGGCTTCAGCATCACCGAATTTTTGTACTTGATATGTTTAATCAGAAACTTAAATTGAAAATTGCAGCCTCAAGATTCTAATTGTCGCTGAACTCAATTCAATACGAAATGGACAACAATCATTACATAGTTGTTGTATTTCACAGGAAGAATAGTTTGTGAGTGACGCTATCAGAAATATAGTTGGAAATTCTTCATTTTAACCATCAATTCAACCACAAGTAGCACACTAACTGTAGCTAAGAACACCAATAAGCTATGTTGCACAAGTTTCCGGTATGTAGGAACAAGTATCTAGCACGGCTAGAAGTATTGCCCAAATTTACAAAAAAACGTCAAATGGGGAGCGGTATTTTTAATATATATTAAAATTAATATATATTAAAAAATAAAAATAAAATAATTTATTTATTTCCATCGAAAACTTGCTAATCAAATTCCATCTTGCAAAGAAACATTTAAAAGATTGAACTTTAAAACATTGCCCAAAAAAATCAAAATATTAATCCATCAACAATTTCTCAATCAAATTCCTTCAGAGCAAAGAAACATGCAGAACTCCCAAACCGGAAAAAAGATTGTTATTGCTTGATTATTAGGTGATTTCATTTTTTCAGAAAAATTATTAGGTGATTTCATGCAATGCTATATTTTTTTCAGAAGAAAAAAAGCGTAATATATTCATATAAGAAGGTTATATAGCGCAAATGCACGAAGCATATGCCGAAACATTCATATAAGAGGATTACATAGAGCAAATGCAAGAAGCATATGCAGAAACGTGGATCAAGCCACATGCAAATATGCAAATACAGATCCCAAATAAAGCCCCGAAAAGCCAAATATTGCCCCAGACAAGGCAAACCATCTAAATGGTGCAGAAGAGGCACCAAAAAACCAAGCATATAAGCAGCAGAAGAAAGAGCAGCAAGATCTGTCCGCCCAAAGAGGAAGGAGAGGCACGAAACGAGGTAAGGGAGCAGCAACAGAAGCCACTCCTACCCCGCCCCCTCAAACTCTCCACTTGAAAAAGACGAGAAACAGAGAATAGAAATGCTGTCACAATCATCCGCAGCAGCCAGCAGAAAAGACCAACGGAGACATCCATAGAAGCGGCACGAAACAGGGCAGAAGCACCGCTATTCCCTCAACGCTCCAATGGATATGCCTTGGCCAGAAACAAACCAGATTGCATCCGAGAAGGTGAAGTCCCATCGGAGCAGCGGCAATCACCGGGGGCAGAGGCGGCAAAGGAAGCCACCTCGCCCCCGCTCAGAGAAACTATAGACCAGAAGCAGTACCGCGGAGTTGCCGGATGAGGCCCCGCTACAGCGCTCCTTTGCCGCTCCTGAAAACCCTCCTTTCAAACCCCTGCTCCCCTGCTGCACGCCGCTCCTATGCTTCTGATCGCACCTCCCCTCGTCGCCGCTCCCAGGCTTCTGTTGCACCTCCCCTCCTCGCCGCTCCTAGGCGCCCTTCTGCTCACACTCCTGCGCGCAATCCTGATTGCCCTCCTCTGATACTTCGCTCCTCCTCTGACGCGTACGTGCACGCCCTCCTCCCTTGCTGCAAGCGCACCTGTTCGCCTCCTCCTCTGACGCGATCCTGCACGTTCCCCTCCGAAAAATGTTCACACTCCTGTACGCGTCCTCAGAAACCCCTGCAACGTGCCACAGAAACCCCTGCTCCGCCACCGCACTCGAACATGCTCGCCCCTGAAACCCCTGTAACTCAGCTCCTGCTCCTCCGCTCCAGCTCGCCCTCCTCCGCTCCTGTTCACTCAAACATGCTCGCCCCTGAAACCCCTGCAACTCAGCTCCTGCTCCTCCGCTCCAGCTCGTCCTCCTCCGCTCCTGCTCTCGCTCCTCAGAACCTATCGTTAGCAACCACTATTACCAACCGATTTCATGCAATGCTATATGTTAAGTCATTGGTTCAATTCTTAGCTTTTGATGTAACCTCACCAATATTATATATATTACATCTAATTATAACAGAGATAAGAAAAAATAAATATAATATTAAATAGAATTAAAACAATAGAGTTTAATCCAATGTTATTTAGAAAGAATTTTATAATAAAATTATAAAATTTCAAGTTAATATATATTTATACTGGAATAAATATGAAAATTAAATTAAAAATTATTTTTTTAATAATATTTATATTTCATAATTTCAACTATTTTTTTTCTTTAGTATTCCATCTTTTGTCCATTCAGCTTGGGCGACAATGATGGTTTTGTGAGTGGCCAACAATCTTCCTAAATTCTTTTATATCTATCCGTCATCCGCGTATATGAGGATAATGAATAGCTTTCCAATGACAAAGATCAGGATTGGTCAGATGCCTCATCTTCATTTGGATAGAAGGGTTTTCCATAAACAGGTTGTTTCTCTTAGTTGGGGACCCATATCCAAATCTAAACTCAGCATCATACCCATAGTTGCGGGGGAGCGCCCCCCCCCCCCTTCGAACCCGCTCCCGAAAGCATGCTCCGGGCGGGAGCAGCTCCAGAGCAGCTCAGGAGCGCGCTCCCTTCCAAAAAAAATTCGCTCCCTGCCGATTTCGGGAGCGACCTAGGGAGCGGCCGCTCCGTCGCTCCTGGAGCGCTTTTTAAAGCCCGGGAGCGATCGGGGAGCGATCACTCCCGATCGCTCCCGAGCTTTAAAAAATCGCTCCGGGAGCGATTTTCAGCTGGCCGGGAGCGGGTCGGCGGAAAAAAAAATTCCGCGGACCCGAAAAAAACAAAATTTTATAAAAAAAAATTTGTTTTTAAAAGGCCCTTTGGGCCTAAAAACATTTCATTGTGAATGTTTGAAGAATTTGAAGAGCTTGAAGAGCAA
>APFE031615475.1:70781-171774 GCA_000404065.3 Pinus taeda
CTTCACACAGTTCCATCAGTTTAAGTAGCACCCACGCTGGCAATGTCAAATACACCTACGTTTGCACTTATTCATTGCCTTCACACAGTTCCATCAGTTTAAGTAGCACCCACGCTGGCAATGTCAAATACACCTACGTTTGCACTTATTCATTGCCTTCACACAGTTCCATCAGTTTAAGTAGCACCCACGCTGGCAATGTCAAATACACCTACGTTTGCACTTATTCATTGCAGTGAAGCTCCCAAAATGTCAAAAATCAGTTGCAGTGAAGCTCTTGGAAAGCTCCAAAGTACCCGTTGAAGCTCCCGGCAGTTTTGGAGCGTTTCCGATCAGCTCCCAAGCTCTCAAGAGCGGGGGAGCTTCGGGTATGTGCTCTCCAATGCCTGGGAGCAGTACCCGTGTAACTATGCCAATAAGCTGTACATAGTATTTAGCATTACCATAGAGACATTCATCATTGAATCCATTAACAAAGCTAATCGAAGCATTTCACGCATAGAAATTACCCCACAACCACAAAGAAGCCCTTACACAAAGACATTGTTTACCCCAGAAACCCAAATTGGAAAGCCAACTTATAATGCTTTCTTAGTGCTCTTATTTTGCAATCTTTGGTTAATGATTGGTTTACTATCTTTCGATTGAATATCACTTTATTCTCATCTAATAAACAAGACTGAATATCACTTTATTCTCATCCAATAAACAAGACGCAGAGGCAGTGAGCCAATCATAGACTAATGCTTGGTGCTTAATATTTTCCTCTTGTAGAATGGAAATTTCCAGGTCTATGCAGAGTGATAGTCATTTGCAGAATGGAAAATTCCAGTTCTGTTCTGTGCCAAATGATAGTCATTGCAGATGGGCTCTTGAGTTTCAGACACAAAATTATTCAACGTGCATCTCAATAGGATTACCTTCTTTAACCCAAGGATAAGAGCCGAAAGATATCTGGGTCAATCTCTCGCATCTTTTTCGTTCATTCATAATGTGATCCTGACTATGACCTGATGTCTTTGCTGGCACTGGAGGATTCATTATTGAAGTAGATATATTCGCATCTAGGAAATTATTTCCCATGAAAAAACATTGTGTTGAAAACAATTCTCTCTTGCAGACAAATTAAATGTATCTAGACCATGGTTAATGCCAGAATGAGAAATACAACTCTTCTGTCCAGCAGATCCCTTGGAAACCATGATCTCTCCCTGCATAGTGGGGGTTCTTGGTGCCGTTGTTTCATATATGTCATCTTTCACTTTGTGGGAGACTCGTAATATAACTTTCAAGCTGTTGGAGTAAGCAGTGTTGTTGCTGAACTTGAACGTTCTGCACAGAATTTTGCAAGTAGACAGAGGAGAATGGCAATTGAGATGAAGTTGAATCCCAATTATTAACCTTTGGAATTTTCACAGGCCTCTCGTAACCTGTTAGAACTTCCGAAAACCTGACACCCAAATTATATTCCGGGCATGCTGTTGAGGGAATTTTGATATTCTCCATGGGGTTGAAGGACTGAAAGGATCCACCCTGGTCAAAATTCTCATGGGGCTGATAGTCCATCGATACTGGTAATTGCTCTAGAGTTGGAGTAGACAAAGTGCTATATTGCCTTAAAAGTGCAGGCTCTTCCATGCTCTGTAAAAACAAGAAACGCTAGTCATCTTGATGTCAATGACTCTCCATCTTATGTGAAAGCTCGAATAAGAATATAGATGAATTTGAGGCATACCAAAGCTGACAACCACTGAGATGATAACATTTCCATCTTCATAGTCTGAGATTTTGGATTTGTCAACGAAGTTCTTTGAAGCATCTATAAAAAACCATGGAGGAATTATTGTCTTGGGAAGCCTCCGATACATTATCAAAAACATTTCAAATACCAACGGAGAATGAACAAACAATGATCAAACATAGACTACAGAATGCAAAAATTTACAAAGGGAGAAACCAGAGGTTGCCATTTATTATTTTGTAAGGAATTGTTAAAACAACACATGCTTGACTCTTGAGATTCCAGAAAAGGACATAACAAATTAGGTGGAGAAACTTTCCCTACTCCAACTTCAGAGGATAATGTCAATGCTATGTATTGTAACAAAAGGAAATGGGGATTGCTGTCTTGAGAGAAAATTTAATGTATCCTTTCACACACAGAGATGGACTGTCAAACTACAGTGGTAATTAGATAGCCTCAACTATATAAAGAGCGACTAATTACATAGTCAAAGACGGTGAGCCTTTCTATCTGGATTCTGTCCATATAAAAGTGACCTAGAATTTCTATTGGATTACTTACGATGCTGGTCCTTCCCCCTTCAATTTAGAAACTCAAAGAAAAGTTCAAAACTCCCTTGAAATCTTTTGAATTCTACTTAAAAAAACTAGAAACCTTGCCAATAAGTATACCACTTGAAAAAACTCGAAACCTTGCCAAATTTAATGTCTCTCATTGTTTTGAAAGAATTTGAATACATTATATCTAATTTAATTGGGTTTCCAAACTTTTGTTGAGTTTCAGGCAAGTCAAACTACAGTGGTAATTAGATAGCCCCAGCTATATAAAGCGCTGGTAATTACATAATCAAAGACAGCTGGTGAGTCTTTCCGTCTGGACTCTGTCCATATAACTATAGCCTAGAATTTCTACCGGATTCCTCATGATGCAAAGCACTAATTCTAGAATTTTTATTGGATTCCTTATGATGAAAAGTACCATTGTTGTCTCTGCATGCTGGTCATTCTATATATATTGTTTTCGTTATCAACTAAGTTTCCTTATTAGATTATATATAGACACAAAGCCCTTAACATTACATTGTCTTTAACATTTAAACCAAAATATTTGCATTAATTCTGTATGATGCTTATTCCAGATCTATCTTTTCATTGTCAACCCAATTTCCTTATTAGATATCTTCACATTGCATTTCCTTTAGCATTTAAATTTTAAACCCAGATTCAACATTGTCTTTGGCATTAAAACCAAGAGATTTGGGCAAACCAACTACGTTTCTTGTATTTATGGTAGAATTATTTTTGGACTATTGGTAGAAACTTAAAAAAACTGAAGTGAATCCTTTAACAAAACTTAAATTAATGAATGTAGAAATAATACAAAATTGAGCTTACATAGATCCAAAAATTGATACACTTTGGAATGCTTTTCCAGGCACTAAAAAAAACAAAAATCCTCATTCTTTAAAATCCAATAGCTAGAGTGTGTAACCAGCATGGTTGCAACTTTTATAAAAGATATAATCCCACCTTAACTAGGGATATTTGCCTTTTTTGAGCTCTATCCTTCACCTCCTTGCTTCTGCAGCGGTTGCAGCTTAGTTCTTTTACATTGGCATTTGGCCACGAAGATCATGAAATGTTAGTGTCAAATAAAGATTCATCCGAAACATTTAGATAAAAAAAACCTGAACATACTGTATGTTGTGTAGGCATCCCACCATCCTTCTCAAACCCAAATGAGGACTCAGGGGAATCATCAAACATTGCCCTTCCAAGCCTATGTGACTTGTCATACACATTGTATGAGGATTTGCCAATCAAATCCAGTGACAAAGAAGCATGATTTTAGTCTGTAGATTTTCGCTGCTATCCATAATTGTGTTATACGCTATGCATATGAATTGTGTTAGAATGTAGAAATGTCCTAACATTTCAAGTGGACACTATTGCCCTCATCAGGGGATCTAAATGAAGCTTATGTGGTAAAGAGGCTTAGTAGATGGCTATAAAAAATCCATGGCATGGATCAGAGCCAAGGGAAGATCCAGAATTTGCCGGAGATTTTGGTAACATTCCTAATGGTATTTGTGTACCTATTAACCTAGAGTCATTCGCTGAAGCCACAGGGTGACCAACAAAATGAGTTAAATTGAATGAATATGCTAAGCCAGAACTGGAATTGTTGTGGCCAGGAACATAAAATTGAAATGTTCTCAACCTTGATTGTGAATTTGTGTTATGATTTTGAGGTGAGGAGGCCGAACCATTACACGTTTATGTCCTAATGCAACTTGACTACTTTGCAGCAAAGACGATGTCTCAGTGGAAGTATCTATGATATTTTAAGACAAAATCCAGGTTTAGGAAAATCATCTGCACTTTCCAAACATCTAAATAACAAATGTTTTTCTTTTAATATATCGACAAGAAAATGTCATCAAATAATTCAAATTCTACTAGAAAAATTTGAAACACACTACAACTTTCACATCAATGTTTTTAAAAATAAAGAATACACCCACGCAATACCCCTGCATTTCTAGGATATTCCACCTAATTTAACAACATTCTATGAACCATAACAAAAGGCGTGTGCATACTAGATAAAGTATCAAAGTTTCATTTGCCATTCAAGACTTTCTAAAATTAAAATCCAAATATCTAGAGACTAAATATTTTGTTATTTTAACCGAACAATCACTTATAAGAGAAGAGTAGTGTAAAGACCGATACTGCAGCAAACTTATAAGAGAATCCTTGCTTTACAATCAAAATCTGGCATTGAGCATGGGTTTCTACTATTAGAAACAAACCTGCAAAATTGTTGTCCAGTGTAATCTGTTTTACTGGATTCTGTTGTTTAATTTAGTTGCTATAAGTGGATGTTTTTCATGTTCCATTTTTGTAAGTTTGTATGCAGAAACTACTACTTGCCCTTCGATTGTTTGTGTTTGTTTATAGAACTAATAAATTGCACGCATCTGCTGATTATTTGTGAAATAGCATGGAAGTTTTAATTGCAAGCTTCACCTGTGTTTTTGCAGGTTTGACAAATTTAATTGTTCAAACTGAAGATGAGTATGTCAGCAAAGGCATTGGAGTTAGCTTCTAACATTCCTTTGCTCTCATATCTGAGGACGTGTCTTTGGGAACGGATGCTGAAGTCCAAGCTTTCTGATGGACATAACTTTGTTCATGGTTTGGAATGAACATACCAAAAACTATGGCACCGGTATTGTGAAGGGGATGTTCAAGGAAGAGTGTTGCTGGTACTTTGTTACAGATTTGGAGATGTATATCTCATGCTTAAATCTTGGTTAACAATGATAACATCATATGTGAGTTCCTCTGTGCTAAATTTGGGGGCTTTATGATAATGTAAGGATGTGAAGAAAATTAACTTTGTTGTTAAATGTGTACGTGGTCCAAATGGCAGGTAAAGGTGTCAAATTCATAAATAAGTGAGGATTCATCAAGTCTGGAACCAGAGATGTTTGGCAGATGTATACATGAAAGTCCAAAAAGGTGGCCTAAAGATTCCCGAAGACTAAATGTATGTTATTTTAATTTTTTCTACCCTTTTTTTGAGATAAACAACACCCAGCCAAAATATGATTCTGTAGTTGATTTCTAGTTAACATTTACTTTTATTTTAAGCATGTACTTTATAATTTGCTCGGGCTGTTAAATTTTATTTCAAGAACATACAATATTCATCTATGATATGTAGCCCGATTGTTGAGATAATGTGCAGATTGGAGTTTACACTTAATGGTGACCAATGATGTATATATTTGTAAGATTATTTTTTGCTAGGTTAATATGATCATGATCATGATCATTTACGTGTCTTTAGAAATTACCTCTCTATATGTGGCACATCAAAGTTTATTTACTTTTTTTCACAGTTCTAACCTTGTTGAATCTGACTTAGGTTTTGCAACTAATGCTTATAGTAATTTGGAACAATGCAATTTGAGTTGACTTAGATTTGTGAGTCTTTCCTAAGACTTGGTCTTGAAACTAGCCATTGGTCAAAGTCTTTCCCAAGTTATCAAGTCTTGTTGAGTCCCATGCTAGACGAGTCTTTGTTGAGTCTAGTGTCTCTTTGTTGAGTCTAGTGAGTCTCTGTTGAGCCTAGTGAGTCTCAGTCTGAGTGTGAGAACATTTATTTGGAAACCATTGATGCTTGTGCATTTTTTTTTTTAAATTCATTGGGGATTCTGTCTTGTTAGCTTCTTCCATTACAATAGACTTCGTCATTTTTTAAAATAACAATTTTGATTATTGTTATTTTGATTGATGAACATCTTTGGCTTTTTGTGTGATTCTTGTTCACATTTACTTGATTTTTTCACTGATGCTTGGTGTTGTATATTATTTTTTAAATGATAGCTTCTTACAATTGACTTGTTCCCCTAAGTGTGTCCAATTCATTGAATGGAAAATCACAAAGTTCCATGTAGCCAACCTACAAAAACAATTGTTCTGTTCTCATAATGTTATGAACCGCATGTTTGGCAAAGCTGCTACAACAGGGGGGTTCCTATTGTGTCAAAGTCTTCTAGGTACTATTTTATTTTTATGTCGTCCCAACCTCTATAATCATGCTCTTGAATAGTCAAATATTGGCTGGCAGCCCCACATGCCCCATCCTCACCATTAGATCGTGACTTCATGTGGGATATTATATGTTATGCATGTAGGATTGATTTTGGCTTGTAGGTTTCATATATTTCTACATTACAACTGACTATTATTTCTTATTGGCAGAAGGTGCATAGACCAGAAAGTGCAGATGCTTTTCCTGAACCTGGATATGGACAGAAGCTTGCTACAAGCTATAGTGATAACGATTACAATGTTTCTCCATCAAGGATTAGACTTGGATGGCCTCTCTCTCCCTTGTCAAGGATGGGAGTTGGAAAACATTCCTATCTGCTCCCTAGGTTAAGAGGTGGAAGGGTTTCCTCTCCACCAAGAGTTGGAATTGAAGGGATCCTTCTCCATCAAGTGTTGGAGGAAGGAGTGCTCCTCTGGCATCATCAACAATAAGAGTTGGAAGGACTCCTTCTCTATCAAGGATTGTTGGAAGGTTAAATGACATGAATGTAGAGCAGGATAATGGGTGGAAAGGCCTTAGGGTGGGAAAGGTGATGGAGATCAACTCAGATAACTTGACACTGCTACTATGGGTGTAGAATATGGTTCGAGGAACGACTATGATTGAAGGCATCAACTAATGCATGGTGCTCTAATTGATGCCTATGGAAATTACAGGGTCCAAAGATCCTCATGTGGACTACTTTCACATGTACATCCACCTTATGAAATCGATATAATAAGCAGTAGAGTGGTGTCTAGAAACTAGCTAAATTCAGAGGAAGAAGAATACTTGTGGGAGGATATGAGCCTAAGATTGGAGAATCATGGTAGAGAAAGTGATAACTCAAGGAAAGCTAATTATTTTCTTGGTGACCTAAAGAAGTGGTCAGGCTTAGAGAGAGATAAAATAATGGGTTTGGAACTTGCTTTTCCTATTAGTGATTAGCAGATGCATGGACCCTTGCATGGACCCTTGTCTCATATGGATAGACCTATGATGAGTTAGAAGGAGAGATGACCTCCTCGAAAGGTAGCCTTATTTTCTTCTTGCTGTCTTTTTTGATCTAATTAGTTTGATGACAAATTATTCCCCAATTCCTTTTTTCGTTCTTGCTTTTTTAGCGATTTCCTTATCATGTAAATATGAAGGATGTTTGGCAGAATGGTATTTTTCAATGTAGGAGTCTGAAGAGCACCAGCCATCTTCTCTTCTGCAATCAGGGATTTTGTCTTAAAATATAATAGATACTTCCATTGAGAGATCGTCTTTGCTGCAAAGTAGTTAAGGTGCATTAGGACATAGACGTGCAATGGGTCGACCTCCTCACACGAAACATCAAAATCATAACAAAAATTCACAATTAAGGCTGAGAACACTTCAATTTTATGTTCCTGACCACAACAATTCCAGTTCTGGCTTGGCATATTCATTCAGTTTAACTCATTTTGTGGTCACCCAGTGGCTTCAACGAATGACTCTAGGTTAATAGGTACATAAATACCATTAATAATGGTACCAAAATCTTGGGCAAATTTTGGATTTTCCCTTGGCTCTGATCCCCCAAGCTTTGAATTCCTGTCACCTGTGACATCATCATCAAGTGACATTCCTTTCTTACAAAGGCAACAATCACAGAGACTTTCTTCTTTGTACTACCTTCTATGCAAATGCTACAACCTCTAACTCCAGTTTGACTTGTACTATCTTTAAAAAACTTAGGCCGACCTTACTTATATTTAAAATTTTGGTTGAAAGTGTGCATGAGGCATAGTCATTCAAGGGAGGTCAATGGGTTGTTTTATTATTGGCAGCATGAATTCAGAGAGTGAAACTAGCATTTGAAATATGCATGCAACTTTTATAACCTCAAAAAGTCAACTTGGTTTATTGACATCCCCTAGATGTGAGTTCTATGGAGTCCTATCAACAACTAAGTGTAGGGTTGTTAGAGCGTGTTATTGCATATACTTGGGTGTATTCTTAAATTGGTGAGAGGAGAAGTGTTGTAATGGATTTTAATTAGCAACTTATGTACATAATTATCAGTGAACAACAAAATTTTTTAGTGGTCAAGCGTTGTAGCAGCCTATTTCGTCCTATATAGCAGGTGTACCATCTAAACAACAACTATGTTGGAGTTAAGGAACTAATAATAAGAATTCTTTCCACCAGTTTGAGGTCAAAAAAATGAGATGACATTAGTCTTTATAGATCTTTGAGTCCCGTGGTTGAATAGTTGTCTTGTTACAATGTTTTGGGTGCCCATAATTGTTATTCATCCTTTTCTAGCCATTTTCGTCGCTGCCTTCACTACATGCACTATTAGTTATGCAACCAATCCCATATTCATCACTATGATGCAAAAAAGTATTTTAATTAGTATACAGATAAGGTTTGATTATGCCATGTATTTATAGCTCTTTTAGTGTCGTTGTTGAATAAATGTGCTCTTTTACAGTGTTGTGGGTGCCCGCAATGCCTTTTTTTATTCTACATTCATTTAAGGTGCATTTTGGTTTCTTTTTCATCATTCATAGTTGTAGTTCACTAATGAAATTGAATCTCCCTCGTATTATTTGACTGAGTTTTCCTTTGCCCTTGGTTCCTTACATGCATGTCGATGACAAATATTTCATGTGATGATCACTTTGTATTTTTACACACATTTCTTAAGTTGTTGACAACATACCATCACTAAGGGCACACCTTTGTGATTGTAAAGGCACCAATTAAAAGGGAAGAGTAATTAGCAAGCTATCTTAGGCTAGTTTCTTGTAGTTATTTTGTAGAGATAACAGGTCTTAAACATTTTCCTCTCATTTTGTCTTTGAAAATAGTGTATTGAAGAATAAATCAAATCTACCCAATTATTGTTATCTGAAAACGTTTATTAGGTGGCACTATGGAAATAGTTTGAGGTAAATTTAATCATCAAATTATCCATCCAAGACCTTACATTGATGATAGTTTTGGGAAAGAAAATTGACTCATTTTTCATAGTAGTGGATTGTGACTATTATGTCATAATGAATTTGCATATGACTAAGGTGTTTCTTTTGTGCTTCATAACCCATTGATAGTTTTCTCTTGGCTCACTAAATAGGTACGCATGTCTTCAATTGTGGCAAGCATTGTATGAACATGATATAAGAATATAAAAATATCCTCGAGAAATTTGGAGATTGGCATTGACAGGTATAACATCAACAAGATCACATTTCAGAATGGCTTTTTCATTATTATGTTAGATACACAAAGTATCTCTTCTCGACCTTTCACTTGGTTTTTTCTTTATCTATCATATCCTGTGACAGTTATTGGAATGGCCCTAACTCCAGTGAATTCTCAACATTGTATAAATTTGTTCCTAAAACTAAAATTAGTATCAATTGAATGCCCATTTAAGTTTAGATAATAAAGTACAATTCAACCTTACCTTTCAATGGAATATATAAAATAGTGTTTTTGTATGTTTGGAAAAGTTAAAGTAATATGTTCCAAACTACAATAAGAATCTTTTTTGAGTCAGTATCTAAGAATCAAAAAATAATTCTCAAGCATTAAGATATTCTTTTATCAATGGCTATTTCTTGGCATATAAATATCTCTTTACCTCTCTTCTAAATAAAAGAACTATTGGGAGATCTAATAATACCCTAAATTATGTAAAATCACCAAGGTCTAATATTACATGTTCGTCCTTGTTTAGGTCTAACATACTTTGTAGGATGGTTGGCATTCATAATGCTATTGCTTTGGGGCTTTATTTTTGTCATTTCAGAGGAATATAAACAATAAAATTTGAATAGAACTATTAGGTTTGACTTAACATTGTTGTTTAAGAGTTGTGTGGATTGCATGAACCAATATGGTAAATTTCGTATTGAAGCCTTAGATTTCATATCTGCTTCATAATGTCTAACATTGATTCCAAGACTAGAATAGATAGGTATTTATCAAGCACCATTTGGAGAAGTTGTGGCCGTTGTAAAACTTTTGAAGTTGTGGATATTTAGGGGTGTTGGCTATGAAGGTCCAATGGAGGCCCCTAATCCTAGTGGAAAAATGTTATGAACACTTTCATGCAAGAATATTTGCAAGTCTAGCGAGTCTCATTCAAGTATCCATGTTGATTGCCACTAAAGTAGTCTTGGTTTCTACGATAAAGAAATCAAGAGATTGGTTTATATTGAGAGTGTGGCATGTAGAAATTTGAAAGTCTATCTTTTGACTCTATAGACCCAAGGAAACCATGGGATGGTTCACGACAGGTTTTTTTGCTATAGGAAATTTAATATTTATTGTATTTGCTTGCGATAACTCTTTGGAGATGGTGGTCGAGCTACCATTCAGACACAAGGTTCAACGAACTAATCCTTTTGGCTCAACACATTTTGATGTGTATCAAAATATAACTTTTGAGGTGAGGTTATAGTATTAGATATCTACAATTTTACAGCCATTACATTTATTTCCTTAATGTCATGAAAATGTGGCCATGAATTATGGGTCTATTCTTAATTTGTTATAACATATCGAATATGATAATTTATATCAGGTTTGAAACACATTCTTGATTCCAAAAAATATAGGATTTCTGTTTTTTCAACTATTGTGAAGTGAAGAATGGATTGATCTTATTTAAACATTTGCAGGTCATAAAAAATGATCACATAGCCACTATAACCCTCTTTCAGTCATGATTTTAATAGAGGTAGTGCCTTAACATTTCACCTAATCTAATTTACTTTTTTTCTCATGCCATATAGGGAGTTTAATGCATTCATTGATTGTGAAGGTTGGAGTTTAATGTATTTTTTTATTTTGTTGTATACATTTTTTATATTCTACTTTAGTTTATGTTCTAGTGTTCATTGTCTTTCATGTCTTACACTTTGCATTCTATCTTCTTTTGTTTTCAGAAAATGAACTTAAATATTGATGGTAAGAAGCAGGAATTGAAGAAAGAAGAGAAAATAACACTGGAGCGACAAATGCAAAAAGAGAGAGAAAAGAGAACTGGTCTAGTGATACCCTTAGAGCCAATATCCCGAATGAGACACACACCTAGAGACTGATGGTCAAGTCTTCAGAGTTGGTTAATTCACCTGCAATGCCTTGGCAACACAATGATGATGTTTTGAAGTGATGAAACAATATTTCATGTGTAAATTGGAGTCCAACCAATATTAAGTTGGAAACTCGTATTGTAATACTTGACATTTCATATAATATAATTTATGTGGTTGAAGTTATTTATAGTTGCATTTGATATTGTTTAGTATTGTAATTAACATATGTAACTTTGCATTTTTATATTAGATGAACATGCACATTGTATGACATTTTTTTAATTTTGTTGTAAAATCATACTCATTAATTTATGTGGATTAATAAAACACATTAAATCAATCTAAAACTACTAAATTAGTAGTTTATAATGATTAATGAAGAACACAAATAAAATGAATATACAACTAAATTAGTCGTTTATAATGATTATTAATGAAAATAAATGAAATGAATATAAAACACTAAATTAGTCATTTATATAATGAATATGAAACTACTAAAAAAAGATAAATGGCTACTGCAAATGATAAATTTGTGATTACAAATGACAACCAAATTGTACACATATATGACTATTAGTAGCTAATTTTCAATATTTTATAACATGACAAAAATTTAGTCATATTTATTTGGTCATTAATTGGTTGCAAACAATGACTAAAATCTGCATATATGTGACTATTAGTAGCTAATTTACAGTGTTTTATAACATGATCAACATTTTGGGTCATATTTCTTTGTTCATTAATTGAGTTTCTCGGGTGATCATATAATAATATATTTTGTTGTATATTTGGTCATTAATTTTAATAATTAATGATTAAAACAATGACTAAATTAATGACCAAATTTATGATTAAATATACTACTAGACGATAAAATTGAGACAACCAATTAATGACTAAGCTAAAAATGACTAAAAATTGGTCGTCTTATAAGACACTGTAAATTAGCTATTACTGGTCACCGACTAAAGATTGGTCTTTTTTTTAGTAACTAATTAGCCATTTTGTACTAGTGAATGGAGACCGTTAACAGATGCGAGGATGGCCATCAATAATGGTAATGGTTTTTAAGATGCATAGTACAATATAGCGAGTGTGAATAATGTTTTTGTTGTCGAACACTCGTAGAATCGTTTGACCAAGAGCCAATAATGAAAACCCCTTACCAAATACAAGGTGACCTACCACTGATGTCTGTAAGTACCAAAGCACTGAAGTGTTTCTGGGTCTTCTTCCTAGATAGAGTATTGAAGTCGATAGGAAGATACCTGCCGAAAGGTAGGCAATAAGGTGTCCTACATCAGTCGACATGAAACGGGACGAGAATGATTTTTTCTTTAGGAATATCTTGAGCATTGAGTTAAAGCGACAAAGGGCATGATGATAGGATATCTTTGACGGTTTGATGGAGGAAACAGAAGATAAATGTTCCCCTTGAATAATGGAAGGCATGACAACAATTTTAACCATGCAACACTAGACTCATGAACACCAAAGAGTGTTAGGATACATAGACGCAAGAACATCGGGGTATATAAGCTAAACTTATAGGATGGTAAGATTCATATTGAGAGGCTGTCAAAAGGAAGGTTTATCTGAGGGAGTGCCATGTTCGAGGGAGTGACTGGTGCCAAAAAACTCTTTTCACAATACGAAACATAACGCAATTGTATTGTCCACTTTCCCCATCTGATTATTTTAGTGAGTCCAGACAGGTAAACTCATCGATCTTTTCTTGTTTTAAGAGTATGAAAAGGATCGTAAAAAGAGTGACTCTGCCCTATCTGATTAGTTTAATGAGTCCATACTTGCAAACTCATCAATCTTTTCATGTTTTAAGACTCTGAAAAGGATCATAAAAATAGCGATTCTATTCCTCATCTGTGTAATTTAATGAGTCCAGACAAGACAACTTAGTGGTCTTTTCATATTTCGAGAGTCTGAAAAGATCGTAAAGAACGACTCCAAGGTGGTCCCTTTATCATAGTTTTTAACCGGGTGCAACAAAGGTTTAATAGTATACTCAGAATGGTTCCTTTTCCGTAAGTTAATCTACTAAGTCCGGATAAAGAGAAACCTATGCCTAATAGATGTTTGCCTCATTTTCTTACGAGTACGAGGAGACAGAGTAAACGTGATGTAGAAACCCTCAAGGATCTTCCCAGGATCCTTGGAAAATGATCATATTACCTGCAATTGTCACAAAGATGTATGCATATCTATGTTTAACAAATGAATATCAAAGAGAAAAGGACTTATTAACTCGATTTTTAGTGTGGTGTTTCTGGAGAGCGCAATGTAGCTAGGCAGAAGACCTCAGTGCCAGATCAAAACTTGCACATAGCAAAGAAAAGCGTAATGTCACAACATAAAACCTTGATAAACAATGCATGAACATATAAAGATACCTAGTTGCATATATCTAAGCCACTCATGTTAATGATAGTGAATAAACATACAAACAAGTCATGCTATCAACATCTCAGAGTGGACAACATAATTGCAGTTCTATATTGATGTAGAAAGAGTGTTTACAACCATCAGTTGCATCAATCTTCCCTTACCCCTCCAGCGCCTCTCTCTCTCTCTCCCTTCTTAAACTCTTATGATGACTTAGTCTGAGACTCTGCTCGACAGTCAAATAGGCAATCCTTTCAAATGGTTCGACCCATTTCACAATGGCTCTAGCCTTGCATATATAGAATGTGAGGATAGGGTTGACAAGTCCTTCATGAGTTCCATTAGGAAAAAGCAATGATGTTTCCATGCCTTTGTGCTCTTTCTCGTTTGTATACTCCTTTAGGATTTAGTAATTCCTCCAAATCGGTCGAGTTCTAATGTTTCCTTGATTTTGTGAGCTGACATATGAGAATCTTGGGATATTTCTCGGTCAACTTGTTCCCTTGACCCATAGAAACTCATTTAGGTTCACTAACGCTCTTCCCGAGGTAACAGACAGAGTTACCCTAGGCACTAACGCACCCTTAGCCTTGCTAGGAATAAAGCAGGTTGCTAGTGTTTAAATAGAGTTAGCTTGACAACTGGGCCTGTGAACTTGGTTAGTCCTTTAGTCATCATGTCTTTCTCCTCTGAGCTTATGAGGAGGTTATTTTCTTGTATAACAAATGCCCCCTAAAGTGTGAGATCAGAGGTTGTGACGGTGGATGAAATACTTTATATTTAACTGTCCTTTTCTTTGGAAAAAGAGAGAGAGAATCAGAGCTTTGGGCAGTACAAGAAACCCGATACAACACATATATATAAAACAACTAAAATCATGTCCCGAGTCAGGGATTCCCACGCTTAGTAGCTATGTCAGAGTGATTTTCTCAATAAAGAGATATGACGATACTGGCCACCGATAAGCACAATGCAGAACCTGTGTCATAATAGGATCATTCTGATGAGCTATCTCCAAAAAACTATAAACGCAACTTGGGAGAGGAAACGAGATTGAGTGACATAAGCCTCTACCCAAGGTCTTGATTTCCGCTTCACTGCAACAACATAGATCGATACATGTGAATATAGGTGTTGAGGTCGAACATGCATGAAATCCTCTGATTACCAATCAATAATGGATACCATTAACATACATGATGATGGCCACCGATAATGGTGATGGTCTCCAAGATGCACAATACAATCTAGTGAGTGTGAATAATTTTTTTGTCGTCGAACGCTCGTAGAATCGTTTAACCAGGATCCAATAATGAAAACCCCTAACCAAACACAAGGTGACCTGCCACTGATGTCTGCACGTACCAAGACACTAAAGTGTTTTTGGGTCTTCTTCCTAGATAGAGTGTTGAAGTTGATAGGAAGAGACCTATTGAAAGGTAGGCAATAAGGCGTCCTACATCAATTGACACGAAACTAGACAAGAATGATTGTTTTTTAAGGAATCTTTTGAGCATTGGGTCAAATTGACAGAGGGCATGATGATAGGATATGCTTGATGGTTTGATGGAGGAAACAAAAGATAAAGGTTTTCCCATGAACAATAGAAGGCACGCCAATGGTTTTAATGACGCAGCACTAGACTCATGAACACCAAAGAGTGTTAGGATACAAAGATGTAAGAGCATCGGGGTATATAGGCTAAACTCATAGGATGGTAAGGTTCATAGTGAGAGGTCATCACAAGGAAAGTTTATATGAGAGAGTGCCATGTTCAAGGGAGCGACTGGTACCAAAAAACTCTTTTCACAATACTAAACACAGAGAAATTGTATTTTTCACTTTCCCCATCTGATTAGTTTAGTGAGTCTATATGGGTAAACTCATCGGTCTTTTCATGTTTTAAGACTCTGAAAATGATCGTAAAAAGAGTGACTCTATGCCCTATCTGATTAGTTTAATGAGTCCAGACAAGAAAACTCAATGGTCTTTTCATGTTTCAATAGTCTGAAAATATCGTAAAGAGTGACTCCATTCCTCATCTATGTAATTGTTATCTTTGCTATATGTTGCTGATTTTCAAGGGGAGGAATAAGCTCGGTCCTTGGTTGCTGGCTCAGAGATGGTCTACACTGGTTATCCTCGCCCTTTTTTCTTCCCTCGCTTACTTCCTTTCACCTCGTTGCATCTGTTTTATTCCTCTAAACCCTGCATAAACCCCTATTTCTTTAGCACTGGGCGCCAAGTCTAAACGGTCATGAAACAACGATCACATGACTGTCTGCTGCCCACCCGCCGTTTCACTGTCACATATGTTATTAAACCTCCACTACCATCTTAGCCATTGGACGTCCTGATCCAACGGTATCCGCTTTCCCCTGCTGCCATAACTTACCCGCGTTTTAACCCGCGAGGAAAGCGGTTTTCCCTGCGTCCCTTTTGCCACGCGTCGCATGTTGACTCGTATCGCGATCCCGCGTACGATTACTGCCCGACCCTCGTAAGCGGTGCGGGCAATACCGCTTACCGCCCGTACTCTGTTCCCCCACTCGTAACCTTCGCACGTCTCTTCTGCCCGATAGCCGTCAGATCTGCCCACCCGCAATCCGACGACTCACGTTTGTTGCCCCCCGATTCCTACCGATGTCTCCCACCGATAATTTCCTGTCGTTCATTCGTTTGATCGAACGACCGATTTTCTTCCTCCACCCATCCCGACTATCCACGTCCATAACCATTCCATACTCCAGAAAGGACGAAGGTGGCCAGTGTTAGTACTCGGCGCATTAAATCTTCAACTATCTAATTTAAGAGACAGTATAGCCGAGGATGAAAAGTGCAGAGCTCGAGCAGATAAACGCATTTATTAGTTATGGAGCTTCTTTCAGTCAACACTCCACCTGCTTGAGAAGAACAACAGAGCATCAGAGAAGGTCAAATTCATCTGCAGACATAGTTAGATTGTAGCAGAGACTCCATTAGAGAGTCAATGTGGTTGGTGGTCCATTATGACCCCTCCACGCATAGCATAGCAGATATTTTTGTAATCAACCTCTATATATATCAAGAACACAAAATGTAATAGGGTTGATGGTTTTGGTTCTGATGTAAGGTTCAACTTCTGGAGACTATAACTACTGTGATACCTGCAACGTCTGGTCTTCATTTTCAGCTAATACAAGCTTCTTTTACTGTTAATTGCTCACTTTCCACTTCTATTCTATTCTAGGCTGTGCTTGTTATGCATTTGTCTTGAATTCTTGATGTTTGGCATTAGAGAGCTGTCATCCTATCTGTGCATTAAGAAATAGATTTGCAGACCTTAAACTGGTTGCAGCCAACCATCACAGGGTCCTGTGCATCTGCTGGTGTGGTCAGTATTCTTGATATCCACTTAATCCTCAAACTATGAGTAATTGGTGGTTAAAAGCCTTGTAGTCTTAGGGTGTTCACCCATGTCTGAGGTGAAGCATAGTAGGAGTGGTTATCTGGCTTGAATATGCATCATACCTTCCATTCATCCAATTTCCAACATTTTTGTTGAGTTTGTAATGTCCCGAGCATCTCCAATATACAACCTAGGAGAGTTTCTTGAGGTGATAACATTAATTGGCGCCGTAGCCGCGGAGAGGAGATTGAAGCTCAGCGTCCTTGGGAGATGACACAGTTCCATATTTTGATGATAGACAAAGTCTGGGCACATTTCTTGTTGTAATCATCTATCTGGCGACTCTACTGGAGGAACTACCTGGTGGCGACTCCACATTGCAGTTCTGGCTCAGTTTGTGAGACATACTCGAAGAAATCCTTAGAAATCACCAGCTAAACCAGTGCCTGACCTTGAGAAGATCGTTAAGCAGAAGAGAACTTCACAGAAAGGAGCATCAGGATCAGGTAAGCCTAAGAAATCTTTTGTATCTCTGCAAGAGGAGGATATAGTCGAGAATGTATCATTTGGAGATATAGAGCCTAGTGTTACTAGTGAGAAATTTCCTACAGAGATCCATACAGCTCCTTGTTCTTTTAGTTCCCCTTTGGATCTTAGTCCAAAGATTGCATCCCATATAGTCCATCATATTCCCTTGTCTCTATCATCCATTTCATTGTTTCCCACTATTCAATCAACCAGTAGTCCTCCACATACGCCAACCATGGCAGGTCAGCAAGCACCTACGAAGATGGAAATAATAATAGCTGCTAGGTATGGACCTTTGGTCCTGCCTGTTCCTTTGAATGCCATGCCTGTAGGAGAATATAAAAAATATATGCCTAAATTCACTGGTACAGATGGGGTTACTGCCGAAGAACACCTTGAATCTTTTTACAGTTATGCTGATAACTTAGATATAAATGAGAATGATGTGTGGATGAGGGTTTTTGTCCAAAGCCTAGATGGGGAGGCTAGAAAATGGTTCAGAGAATTACCCCCTAGGTCTATTGCAGACATTGAGGCTTTAGATGATGTATTCCTAAAGCACTTGGGGAATAAGAAGGATTTGCTCTTTTATTATACTGAGTTTGGGAACTTGCAGAGGGAGAATGGTGAGCTGCTATTTGATTTCAACATCAGATTTAACCATATGTACAATAGAATACCAGCTGAAGTTAAACCCACCCCTACTTCTGCTATGTTTACTTATGCCAGTGCCTTCGATTCTTAGTTCTGCCTGCTGTTAAAAGAAAGAAGATGCACTTCTTTGGCTAATATGCAAGATGCAGCCTTTGACGTAGAATCAAACATCATGGTTATAGAAAGACTCGAAGGTGATGTTGAAGGAAGAAGACAGGGGGGTGAGTCCTCATCATCCTCAGATCTTGAGATCGATAAATTGGCTAGAATGATAGAGTTATTGACCTCTAAAGTTTCCAGATTGGAGGCTGAGCAGTATTCTCAAGAAGCAGGAGCTCCTTGTGCCTTTGCCCCTCTAATTTCAAATCCATATAGAGGTACACATGAGCAGTTATAGGTTTTGCAGAGAAGCAGAGATATAAACGAAGATCGAAGGATGAAAACCCTTTTTCAGAGTATAGTCATGGAAGAAGAGGAGGAGGTCCATGGTTTGCAAGATAAGGGCAATGCCCCCTTTTTAACCAGAGCTGCCTATGAAGAAGCATTATCCAAAGGCACTGCTCATCAGTGTGTTGTACCTGCATAACAACAGGCTTATCAGCAGAGGCGGCTAGCAACAGATCCCTCTATCCTCGAAGAATTTGAGCCTAAAGCCAGCACACCTTCTAATGACTATGCAGATATGCAAAATGCCAAACCTGCTATTATCCCTGGCCCAGTGATAAAAAAGGGAGAGGAAAGCTCCCCATCATTTTTTGTCCCTTTCTCTGTTCAAGTGACAATCCCTCTTAGTTGCCTCTTGGGCACTAAGGCAGGGCATGATTCAAAGCCCAAGACTGATACTGATCATCTCAATCTTGACATTCTGATGCTTGCTTAGGTGACCTCCACACAGATTGAAAAGGCAGCTTGCCAAATGACAGAGGAAGAGGGTGCACAGTTTTGGGACTCCTCTTTGGATGAGGAATGTTCTGAGAAAAATGAAGGAGCAGATGATGTATCTGTGTCCCCTGCACAAGAACACATTGGTTCACCATTCATATTAGTTGTGCATACCACAAATGATACAGAGAAGTACACAACAACCATGATTATTCAGCAGGTGTACGAAGGCTCCCATGAAGAACATCCAAGGATTAGAGTATACGGAAAGGGGATGAAATTTGATCCATATCTACCAGATAAGGTCAAATGCCCCAAACTCTTTGAGGTAGAGGATCAAATCAACCCAATTTTGCTGATCTATGATGAGCGGGCCGAGAGGAGGAGAAACAATTTTGGTGGCCCAGAAATGGGCAGTTTTTGAAGGTTTATGTTATTTAAAGTTTTCAAGCTTTAATGTGTTCCTTTGCAGATTTTAGCTTAAACTTACTTAGACTCCATGCCCAATGGAATACTAGGCAAATGTTTTTAAGCTGGTTTTGTATGAAGGCACTGGTCTGCAGTTCTTGAGACCTCATAGGGAGGATCTCATCCCCAGAAGGAGCCAGTGTTAGCACTGCTACATGTTGCTGATTTTCGAGGAGGAGGAATAAGCTCGGTCCTTGGTTGCTGGCTCAGAGATGGTCTACACTGGTTATCATCACCCTTCTTTCTTCTCTCTCTTACTTCCTTTCACCTCACTGCATTTGTTTTATTCCTCTAAACCTTGCATAAACCCCTATTTCTTTAGCATCAGGCGCCAAGTCTAAATGGTCATGAAACAACGATCACATGACTGTGTGCTGCCCACTCGCCGTTTCACTGTCACATATGTTATTAAACCTCCGCCGCCATCTCAGCCGTTGGATGTCCCGATCTAACGGTATCCGCTTTCCTTCGCTGCCATAACTTACCCACGTTTTAACCCGCGGGGAAAGTGGTTTTCCCCGCGTCCCTTCTGCCACGTGTCACATCTTGACTCGTATCGCGAGCCCACGTATGATTACTGCCCGACCCTCGTAAGCAATGCGGGAAATATCACTTACCGCCCGTACTATGTTCCCCCACTCGTAACCTTCGCATGTCTCTTCCGCCCGATAGCCGTCGGATCTGCCCACTCGCAATCCGATGGCTCGACGGCTCACGTTTGTTGCCCCCCGATTCCTCCCGATGTCTCCCGTCGTTCATTCGTTTGATCGAACGACCGATTTTCTTCCTCCACCCGTCCCGACTATCCACGTCCATAACCATTCCATACTCCAGAAAGGACGAAGGTGACCAGTGTTAGTACCCGACGCATTAAATCTTCAACTATCTAATTTAACAGACAGTATAGCCGAGGAGGAAAAGTGCAGAGCTTGAGCAGATAAATGCATTTATCAGTTATGGAGCTTCTTTCAGTCAACACTCCACCTGCTTGAGAAGAATGATAGAGCATCAGAGAAGGTCAAATTCATCTTCAGACACAGTTAGATTGTAGCAGAGACTCCATCAGAGAGTCGATGTGGTTGGTGGTCCATTATGACCCCTCCACGCATAGGATAGCAAATATTTTTGTAATCAACCTCCATATATATCCAGAACACAAAATGTAATAGGGTTGATGGTTTTGGTTCTGATGTAAGGTTCAACTTCTGGAGACTGTAACTACTGTGATACCTGCAACGTCTGGTCTTCATTTTCAGCTAATACAAGCTTCTTTTGCTGTTAATTGCTCACTTTCCACTTCTATTCTGTTCTAGGTTGTGCCTGTTATGCATTTGTCTTGAATTCTTGATGTTTGGCATTAGAGGGGTTGTCATCCCACCTCTGTGTTAAAGTCTTGTTTATTTCAGTGAATGTATGATTCAGGTTTCTGTTTGTTTAGTGACAGAGAGTTGTCATCTTGTCTGTGCATTAAGAAACAGATTTGCAGACCTTAAACTGGTTGTAGCCGGCCATCACAGGGTCCTGTGCATCTGCTGGTGTGGTCAGTATTCTTGATATCCACTTAATTCTCAAGCTGTGAGTAATTGGTGGTTAAAATCCTTGTAGTCTGAGGGTGTTCACCCATGTCTGAGGTGAAGCATAGTAGGAGTGGTTATCTAGCTTGAATATGCATCATACCTTCCATTCATCCAATTTCCAACATTTTTGTTGAGTTTGTAATGTTCCCGAGCATCTCTGATATACAACCTAGGAGAGTTTCTTGGGGTGATAACAATAATTTAATGAGTCCAGATGGGACAGCTCGGTGGTATTTTTGGTCGTGACCAAATTGATCGAAGATTCTGATGCAGATTGAATGGCTTGGTAGGCCAATTTGGCTGGTGACAGCGGTAGTTGTTCTCCGTAAGAGTCAATGTCTGAAGGGGTCAAGAGGATCCAAGGATTGGTTGGTTCATGAGGAATATATGAGACCATAGAGACCATCTGTGGAACCGTGGGCGGCGGGAGAGAAAAACAACCCATTAGGGAAGAGCCCTTCAATATACCGGTATCGATACTGACATAAGAGTCAGGTATGCAACCCACTAAAGGTACAGTGCCGCTAGGCAACAGGGAGTAATCTGGGGTGCAGAAGGACAGTTGCTCCACTGTGACAATTCTCCCATCCAATGGAAAGAGGATGAGGTGGAAGACCGAAGACACAATGGCATTCATGGCATAAGTCCAACTGCGGCCCAAAATAATATTATAGTCGAGTTTACGATCTATGACTTCAATGTCCACCACTACCGTTTTCCCACTTAGAGTGATGGGGTAGTTTGTAAGGTTACCTTTTGGGATGGATTTGTGGCCATCAAATGCCTCAAGGGAATTCAACGACGGAGATAGGGTTGGAGAACCCAAGGCGAGCCAAAATGACGCTGGCATGACGCAGGTTGAAGCACCTTCATCAATGACAGTTCTATGTATTCCTCACCCTTTTGAAAATATTTGCACCTGAAATGCAAGCTGATGTGAAAGGGGAGGTTTACATTTGTCCATGTCGAAAATTGCAAGCATGGAATCCTAAGGGTCGATACCACCACATGCCGAAAGCAGAGCTTTCCTTTGTGCTCGACAGGTTTGTAATAGTTCGAGCACCGACATAGCTGACGGTGCCTGCACCAAATCTTCTACAATATTGTAGTTCTGGGCAGCACGTGCAGATGTATTATGCGTTGTGTGACGAAGTGCCCCTTTTGGAGGGCGAATCACAAGATCAGCAACCAGCCTTTTGATATGAATATCGTTAGGCGGCAGTGGGTTTTGACTCGAGGAGGCTTCCTCAACATTAGCGATTGGAGCTCCATAAGATTTGGCTTTGGCTTGTAGATCTACCATTTCAAAGGTGTAAAGTGGTAGATGGTCCTTCACCAACTGAAGGATGATACGAACTGTCGTTGCCCCCTGTTATTGGGAAATCTAGTGTCCACTCGGATTTGCTAGTCCCACTAAGACTGGTAGCTATCTTAGAAACAAAAAAGTTAAAACTACTTTCGTTTCCCTTTATGAAAAGTAGATAAGAGGAAAGTAAAGGACACCAACCTCAGTGTTGCGCTTGGTTCCTTGCTCGACTCCTCTCCCTTCTGACAGATCTTTGCTGCTTCGCCCTTGTCTACCCATCTTCAAAGAGCACCTGTGGAATCAAAGCAGCATAATACTATCCGAGAACAGAGATCTACGATTATAAACAATATGGGACCAGATACATATTGACCACACAAATGCATATATCATCAAACATACAAGAATGTGGAGGAAAAATTGAATAGCTTTATTGATATCAATAAAAGCAAAGAGGATTACAACCAAATGTCATCCCCTCAGCATAGAAGCCCTTCTTCACCTTACGAAAAGCTTAGATCACCCAACACTATGATTTTCACCAGGAAACCAATAACACTTCCTTACAAAATACAAGATTCCATCCTCTGGATCTCTGCGATGAGGGATCCATATATAGATATTTGCAGGGAGGTGAGTCAGCTGCTGGGTTTCTAATTAGTGTCCTCTCTCTGATAGTTCTGGGTTCCACTTGGAGATTCATGATCTCTTACTCATCCCTGGGCGAATTCAGAGAGGCAAGTGTCATTGGAGAAGTTTTTGGAAGATTCCATGATCCTCCACCTCGCAAACTGTCACTGCCATTTGTCCACTCTCGCTCATCGCACCCTACAGAAGGGCTTTCCAGTATGCATCGCACCCTTTACACTGAGCAGGTGGGATGCATCGTACCCTTTGCACTGAGCAACCTGGATGGTCTAGTTTTGACCAGTTCTGAGCAGTTTTTCATGGAGAACTTCTGGGAGAAGATGTAATCAGCTGACCTTGTTCTTTTAGGGTGTGAAGCAACACTTTTAGGTACATATAAGCCCTTGGTTTATGGACATGTATGATTGGGGTTGCAGTGCCCAAAAATGTTTATAACAGTTGCCCCCTAAAGCATGAGGTCATTAATCTTTTGATGTCGGGTGAAATGTTTTATCATGAGGATCTGAAGTTTTTCGAGCTGGAAGGTGACCTGTAATAAGATACAATACAATACATTATCTTCATAATATTTTCATGATCTGGCTGAGGCGGGCATTCCCATGCTTAGCTTTATAAATTTATTTTCATGTACATAGGACAGAAAACCGTTTGTGTAGCAGACTGATGATTCGGATAGAGCCATCATCCTTTGATTTGGATGATTGTCTGTTCGTCAATGATGTACATTTGATGTCATTATATTTTTGAATATATTGCAGCCCGGATGGATGAAACTAGATCCGGGGTCTTCATACTCGTTCAATCTTCACTTGGAGTACAAGTCAATCCATGTGAAAGATGTTTTGAAGTCGAACATGGAAAGGCATCGCCTGATTACCAGCCAATGATGAAAGTTGTTAACAGGCACGAGAGGAATCACTGATAATGATGATGACCCTCAAGGTATTATAGTACAATTCACGTGGTGTGAAAAATGGACTTGGCGTCGAACACCACCTAAAATCTTTCGATTGAAGGCCATTGATGTAAACCTGTCACTGGAAGTGAGAAACTTGCCATTGAGGCATGCAAGCTTCAAAGTACTGAAAGGGTTGTCCCTAGGTCGACTTCTTGGATAATGAGCTGATGTCGACAAGAAGCGACCCATCGTAGGAGGGCCTTAATGAATCCCACATCTACGACACAAAATGGAGCTAATGATTTTGGAGGTGAAAACGATCTGATGATACAAGGTTCAAGGTGGCGGTCATGAAAGAATGGAGCGTAAATGTATTGCAGTGGATGAGACACAGGTGAATTCTCTGAGCGACTTCTCTTGAACATACTGGCAACACTGACATGGATTGGTAGCGTTAACCCCAAAAAATGGATGGTGTGATGGACCAATGGTGATATGACGGTGAACGGAATAACCCAACCCGACTCGGACGTGGAGTGAAAGTGTCATGTTCAAGAGCGACTTGCTACCAATAACGTTTCTTCAAGTTTTCTTCCCAATTTTCCCCAGTCATTGATGACCAGTACCTCTTTATTTTTGTCGAGCTTGAGGAGGATAACATATGCTTGTTCTATAATCTACCCTTTGGGCGAACCCGTCGCTATGTTTTAACGAGCCTACCGAAAGTGAAACTTGATCTCGTCTATACGACGAGTTTGTCGCTATTGATTTTAACGAGTTTAACGACAATGATAGCTCGGTCATTTTTCAATTTTAGAGAGTCCGAAAAGGGATGGAAAGGAAACTCCAATACTCCTTTTTCGTCATATAATCCCTTGAGTCCAAAAAAAGTATAAAACGATACGAAAGGGATGAATTTCGATAGTTTTAACGAGCCGAACAAGACAAGCGCTCGATCTTTTTGTGTAATGATCCCTCAGGTCCAAAAAGATTAAAATCGAGAAGAGGGATAGCACTTCTGGTTGCTTTAACGAGCTGGAGAGGCCAATTGCTCGACAATCTTTTTGTATTTTACGGGTCAGTTGAAAAGATCTTAAAGAAGACTCGTTTTTCGAGGAACGAGTGATAATTTCGGGTAGCAGCTGATTCCAGGTAAGGTTTGGAATTATCCAATCATGGCTGGTGTCACAAGGATGGATAATAGAATCACTCGTCGCAGATGTTCCTCAAAAAGGGGTAAACAATCAAATGGAGGCGTATGATTGGCTAAAAAAAAACAGAGTGGAGGTGATGATGAGAACTCGACCAAGGCTCAAAAGCTGATGATAATGCATTCACAATGGTTGTTTACCGAAGAATGGTTCATTTTTTTTTTAAATGAGCTTAAACTCTGGGGGAAACATTTGCTCATTGCTTAGGTTTAATTTTTAATGAGCTTGAGCTTTGGGTAAACTGCTCATGATAAGTTTGCATGCCCCTAGCATAATAATGCAAATCGAGGTGCATGCCCCCCAAGCTTCATTGCATTCAACATGGTGGTTGGAATGAAGGTTTACCTCCGAGATCTTTGAAAGAATCGACTTGGAAAGGGAGTTGTTTCATTTTTTAATGAGGTTGACACAGTAAAATAACTATCCTCGGAATCCATCATATTTCTAGTATTTGATAGAAAATAAAAAACTGAAGGATGATTAAGGTCGCTAGAATAATCTTCGTGGTAATCCGGACGATGGGAATGATGGTGGTAATCTTCCCATGGTGCCCCATCGATTATCATTGACTAAACAATTCCTTCGTTTGTACAATGTACTTGTGACCAAGGATCTGAAGGGGTGCCATATTCCTTAGACCTATCTATCAAAACGCTTGATGAGCGTTGATTCGGGTTTGCTTCCCATGCTGAAAA
The DNA here is from genome assembly GCA_000404065.3 of Pinus taeda. NCBI lineage: Eukaryota > Viridiplantae > Streptophyta > Pinopsida > Pinales > Pinaceae > Pinus > Pinus taeda. Next base: position 96,867 of record APFE031615475.1, read on the forward strand.
CATTGATTTCTATAATATTTCCATTGGGCTTGGAGGCAACACTTGCAGATGATCCATGTTAATATCATTTTGGGACATCTCTTGAATAGAAGATATCATATTGCATGTTCCTACCATTGCTACTTCCACCGAATTAATTGGAGGCGGTAGGGCAAAAGTCCCCATTAATGTAGGGTCTTTTAGTAGGCCTATTCCGATATTTTGAAGCAAATGAGGGCTTCCGTGGATCATCAGAATGTTTCCCATAACTTGTAAACTGTTGGGGAGAAAAGTTTGTTGGTTGACGATCGTAATTCCTCCTTGGAAAGGAAATGTGATCTTCCTGAAGTAGGTCGACACAACAGCGGCCATGGCATATATCCAGGGCCTTCCTAGTAGGATGTTGTAATCGAGGTTTCCATCAATGACTTCAACATCAATCTCTACTGTTTTGCCCCCTAGTTCGACTTACAAGCTACTTAATATCCCATACGGGGTGTATGTTTGTCCATAAAATGCTTTTAATGTCGTCGACGATCTTGACAAGGGTGGAGACCCTAAAGTTTTCCAGCAACTCATCGACATAATACATGTAGATGCCCCCTCATCAATAATTGTTCGATGAACAGTTTTGTTGATGGCTTTCACTTGAATAAGGAAAGCTAGTTGAGCTGGTAACTGAGCGTCATATCCTTTGTGATTAAAGGATACAAGATTGGAATCCGTTGGGTCAATCCCACCAATTGCTGATAATAGAGCCTGCTTCTGGGAGGGGCAATTTTGCAGTACCTCAAGTGTCGACATAGCGAATGGCGATTGGGCCAGATCCCCCACTATATTATAATGTTGTGCTACTCTGGAAAGAGGATTAAATGTCGATTTGTGTACTACTCCCTTTGGCGGTTTTATCATTAATTCAGGAATGATGGGTGGCGTGACTTTGGCTGAAGTTATTGTCGAACTACTAGGTTGATCATTATCCTTGTTGTTCGACATCTGTGGATTCCCATAATCTTTGCTCCTTGTCGATATCAAAGCATCATTTTTCATGGAGACAGACAACATTAGCACTTGGGACGGGGAAGCATTGTCGTTAGCAACCATATTTGTTCCTGGATTCGGAAACGGATCATTCAATACCGCCGAGGTTTTTGTATTCTTGAAGAATTTTCTAAGCTCAGCTTTATATGGACGATCTGATGTCCAATGATCCTCATCGCATATAAAACACGGATGGTTTGGTTTCCTACCTCCAGCAGGGTTTGCAGAAGATTTTTCAGGAGACGACTCCTCCTGTTTCTTCTTCTTCCCTTTCTTTTTCTTCTTGCCTCCTGGTTGCTTGGTTTCTTTGCCTTTGTCTGCTGACACGACATTTACTTCCGAGGCGAGAATTTGTTCATTCGCATTTTGACTCGAGACTGTACGGGCCTTTTTTGATGTAGCCTTTGTGGGCTTCGCGCCAGTTGCACCTATCATGCCATCGCCGGCATGAGAGTCTTTGTTTGACTTAGGAGGCGGTGGAACGGAAAATTCCAGTCTAAGAGCATCAGGGATTTTATCGTAGAGCATGCCAGACTGAATATAGATCAAGTCTAGATATTGGGCACGAGAAATAACTTGCTCTTCAGTGATGACTCCTCCCTTTGCCACATCTTCTGTAATAGAAGGTAATAATGACTTTATAAACCATTCAGCCAATAGTTGATCAGGAACATACGTTTTCACCATTCTACGACGACGTCGCCACTCATGAACATGATCGGATATGTGAGTAGCTGTTGTTTGTTTGAAATTGGTAAGAAGCTCTGTTCCTGTTTCGTACCTTATCGGTAATTGAAAATGGGTTAGAAATGTCGTGGCGAGGGTACTGAAGTTATCAAACAAAGCTCTAGGCAATTCGATATACCATTTTGTTGTCGGACCAGTTAACATTCGCTGAAAAAGGCAAAGCATGATCGAATCATCATTAAGAGTGTTGGATGAACACCACAGATGAAATGTCATCACATGATTTGACGGGTCTTCACTCGGATTTCCATTAAATTTAGGAATATCTGACGCAAGTTTATGTGGAATCGCCGGCCACCACGAGGCGTAAGCAATTGGATCGTTCGTTAGTTGATTTAGATCCGATAACTCTAAAGTCGCCACGAAAGGAAACTATTGATTCAGGTTTGGCGAAGCATACCTAGGATAAGATGGTATCGCCTGAGTAGTCAGTCTTTGCATGCCAGCATAATGCATTTGATGCTGGTAACTTTGGTAAGGCTGATGGGCATTATCATAATGATATAACTGATGTTGGCCGTTTTGAATGTACGGTTGCCCATTACTTGCAAAGACTGGTTGCTCAGGTCCTCGGTAAGCTTGTTGGAATTGCGGTTGTTGATATTGTACCAGCCATGGTTGTGAAGCCATGAGCTGTTGTCCAGCACTGACCGTTTGACCAAGATGAGGGGTGATGGTCCCCGTTTGAACTTGGGTCATTCCACTAATCTGCGATTGTGGTTGCGTCGCAGGGACAAGAGGTTGTTGCATTCCGACCTGGGAAACCTGAAGTTGGCATACAATAGGCAACACTTGTACTTGCGACACAGTCACGATAGCCGGTGTAGTGGGGATATTTGACACGGGTAAACATTGTTGCACCCAACCGCTAGATGTAATTCCAGCATAACCTGAATTCTGTTGTGAACTCTCGTATGGTTGTTCTCTCGGAGGAGACAATGAAAGGGTATACTGCCCTCCATACAGCGGTAATCCAGTGATCAAAGGAATGATTTTCCTTTGGGGACCGGATTGCCCGAATTGACCCTGTGAGGGATCAATTTTTTGAGACTCAACGAAAGAGATTCCAGATATTAATCCGGACGAACAAACGGGAACAGTCCATACTGTCGAAACAGCACTTGGATGGACTCCATCCAGCGATTGAGAGCTAGTTGGGAAAGATGGTATGCCGACGAACATTGTCGGAGTAGCAGCAGGAAGCTCTGCTGTCGCTGTGTTAGGCAACACAGTCCTTGATGTCGACGGTTGTTCAGACATATTTAGTCTATCCAAAAGATTCTTTAGCGATTCTTCAGGAACTTCCGATGGCGGGAGACTAACTTCTAACGAAGAAGGATATAGGATGATCCCAGCTCCAAATTACGATGGAGCGCTAGATGGAGGATCTTCCACAATCTCTTCTATGGTAATCAATCCAGGTGGAAGAGGTAGACCGTCAGGTCCGTAAAATATTTTTGGTGCCGAAGAAGGTATAGATTCTGTAGCAACAGATGTTCGGAGAGTAACACCTTCTGAATCAGCTGGAGGTTGAGCCAGTCCAGGAATAGAGGTGTTTACCAACACACCAGGATCAGTTATAATGTCCTTTTGTGGCTGCGAAATTCCTTCTGTAGAGGCCGGGATACTAGAAATGTTCGGAGTAACCGGAGTCTCTGAGGATGTCGGAGTACTTGTTCCAACTAAACCAAGGGACTTCGATCCGATTAAACGAGTTAGCTTTGTCCGAAAAAGTTTCGTTTCCGGAGTCAACGATGGTTGACTCGTAAGTCTCCGCGAACGACGGGGTTTTGATTGACTTTCTTCCACGATTGCGGATTACTCGATCAACTCAAAATAAAGGGGAAAATGTTTCCGAATTAAATGAATTTTAGACGCTTTGACACAACTTGTTTTTCAATTTTTAAGAGTCAAGAAAAACAAATGATGACTCTAGTCGCCTTCGATTTTTAATGATCTTGAAGTGACAAGTGCTCAGATGGACCATTTCCTTTAAGGAGTCTGAAAAGGAATGAAAGAGACTACTCTGGAAATCTAGACAGAGGGATTACCAAACCAATCGCAAAACTGTAGAATACTTTTTACGGTACGGCAATCAATCTTCCTGAATGCTGTGTTCAGTGCATTGCGATCGATAGGGTGGCAGCCACGACTTCCTAAGGATAAAGGATATAGCCTATTGTGGTCTCCCAATATATACTCGACGGTACATGGGAGCACAAGTCCGTACTGGCACTTGTCGTCTCAAGGAGGAGGAATCACCCAACCAGCAATGAGAGCAATAGTTACCAGGCTTTACGACGCCAGAATACGTCTCTAGCCTAGACTTCTAGATGTTGTGCATTAGGTTCCAAAGCATTTTTAGGTTCACTAAATTTATTTTACAGTTGATCTTGCTTAAAAACTTGCCTTTCAGGTTCACCGCGTGATGTAGATGTACAATTCCTAAAATGCAATCTAAGATGATAAATAATCGTTTAATCTTCTTTTTGCCAATTAAAATCCTAGCTACTAAGGAAAGAAGACTGAGATTCTTTCAACATAGAGCACCAAGCACACACTAAATGCACTGTCCTAAATCAAAACAACAAGCAGTCTAAATGCAAATTCACATGCATGTATTTGTTTTCTGCTTTCTTAATGTGTGAATGATAAAAAGAAAGCTAAGCACAAATCTGAATTTTTTTTCAAAGCGACATTACTAACAAGTTTCTTCTCAAGACAAAATGAAGACAATGACGACACTTTGCGATTTTGAAATGAAAACTTGCTTTCGACACTTGAAAAACTATTAATTCAAATCAAATACAAGAGCAACTGTATAATCGACCATCAAGAACAATCTGGTTCTCTTCTATGACTGAAAACAACACTTACGACACTTTCAGATCGAGAAACGACAATACAATTATGCTACTTCTTTGTAAAAGAGAACTGCAAATGGCACAAAATACACAAAAACACTCACAGTTCTTTGCACAATGGAGGTGGAATGATGGAAAGGAAGAGGGTTTCTATAGTGGTATACTGATCACAGACAACAAAACCCCTGAATAGGTCTGAAAATAATGAAGAAAAACTAAAGTCTGCAGGCAAACGTAGCCTACTCTGATCATCGCACCTGTTACACAGGGAATCCAGTATGCATCTCACCTACTGCACACGGGAGGTGCGATGCATATTGACTGCCTTGAAGAGAGGGTGCGATGGTACAATGCGAGACTTTTACTTGGTTTTTTGTCACAGTTTGCAGTTCAGTTCAGGGGTTTAGGCCGATCAAGTGAGGTTCAGTAAATATAAATCACAGGGGTCGATCTAAAGAGGCTACTAGAGCCACCACCAGGGCAATTAGTATGTTTGCAAATTGATTATTTAGTTTATAAAAAAAACCAGGAGATAGACTAAAGCAACATTGATCTACTTTGCACTTGCATAACAAATGTAGTTCGTAGGCTAGCTGGCTTGACTTCAAGCTCCGTCTGTGAATTTATAAAACAAACAAATATAAACAAGCAAACAAACTATTCGCTCCCCAGCGGAGTTTCCATTTTGTTATCAGGAAATATAGTGTCCACTCGGATCTGCTAGTCCCACTAAGACTGGTAGCTATCTTAGAAACCAACAAGTTAAAACTACTTTCGTTTCCCTTTATGAAAAGTAGATAAGAGGGAAGTAAAGGAAACCAACCTCAATCTTGCACTTGGTTCCTTGCTCGACTCCTCTCCCTTCTGACAGATCTTTGCCGCTTCGCCCTTGTCTACCCAGCTTCAAAGAGCACCTGTGGAATCAAAGCAGCATAATACTATCCGAGAATAGAGATCTATGATTATAAACAATATGGGACCAGATACATATTGACCACACAAATGCATATATCATCAAACATACAAGAATGTGGAGGAAAACTTGAATAGCTTTATTGATATCAAGAAAAGAAAAGAGGATTACAACCAAATGTTCTGACCCAGTGTCATCCCCTCAGCATAGAAGCCCTTCTTCACCTTATGAAAAGCTTAGATCACCCAACACTATGATTTTCACCAGGAAACCAACAACATTTCCTTACAAAATACAAGATTCCAGGCTCTAGATGTCTGTGATGAGGGATCCATATATAGATATTTGAAGGGGGGTGAGTCAGCTGCTGGGTTTTTGATTAGTGTCCTCTCTCTGATAGTTCTAGGTTCCACTTGGAGATTCATGATCTCTTACTCATCCTTGGGCGAATTCAGAGAGGCAAGTGTCATTGGAGAAGTTTCTCGAAGATTCCATGATCCTCCACCTCGCAAACTATCTCTGCCATTTGTCCAATCTCGCTCATCGCACCCTACAGAAGGGCTTTCTAGTATGCATTACACCCTTTACACTGAGCAGGTGGGATGCATCGCACCCTTAGCACTGAGCAACCTGTATGGTCCAGTTTTGACCAGTTCTGAGCAGTTTTTCATGGAGAACTTCTGGGAGAAGATGTAATCAACTGACCTTGTTCTTTTAGGGTGTGAAGCAACACTTTTAGGGACTTAGAAGCCCTTGGTTTATGGACATGTATGATTGGGGTTGCAGTGCTCAAAAATGTCTATAACACCCCCTTGTGGGGGTTGGGGTTGGTTTGCAATAAAGTGTTGCTGCTGCTGAGCAGGGAAAGGATTATTTAGGACCACAAGGGTCTTGCCGATGTTTTTTTAGCACTGAGATCTGTGCATTCCTGAAGATGTGGACTAGGATATGTCTTGTGGTCTTCCGCACAGATTTTGCAAGGGAATCAAGTGTTTTTTTCCTTTCCATCGTCAGAAGGGGCAACAACCTTCTGCTTTGGGTTGTATAGCTTTTTTTACTCCTCTTTGGAAGGAGTGGTCTTTTTCTTATTCTTCTTGTTTTGACCACCAGGTTTTTGTGTATACTGCACAAAGTTTATCACCGTGGTAGGAAGAGCAGTGGATTTGGTAGAGGGTTCAACTGACAACTGGGCATTGTCACCATTGAGTTGTTTTACAACAACCCTGGAGGTAGCGCTAATAATCCCATCGGCGTGTGCTTTGGGTTGTTGAGTAGCAGGAGCATTGGAGTTGCAAGGGGCATTATGAATGACATCGTATAAAGTTCAAAACTACAAATATATCAAATCTAAGTGTTGGGCATGACGAATGGATTGGTCTTTTGTGACCGCACCACCTCAGGGGACATCTTTAGTGACTTGGGGGAGTAGAAACTTGTAGAACCAATCCGCTAATAGATAGTCTGGGAGGAGAGCTTTGACTAGCCTCCGCCTACATCTCCATTCATGGATATGATCAGAGATGTGGGTGGCAGTGTCGTGACGTAATGAAGTGAGGAGTTCCATCCCAGTTTCATAGTGGATGGGTAGCTGTAAGTGCTTTAAGAATTCCATCGCCAAAGCGCCAAAGGTATTGACTGACGCAACTGTATGTACCACTTGGCCGCATTGCCAGTAAGGGTGTGGGGAAAGAGTTGTAGCCAGATACTATCATCTACCATACAGTTAGAAACACACCATAAATGATAGGTGGTGATGTGTGTACCCGATCCTCCCCTTATTTCCCTTTGAACTTCGGGATGTCTATCGAGATTTTATGCGGGATTGGTGGCCAAAGTAAGTTGTGATAGATGGGGTCATTTTTGAGTTTGTACAAGTCGAGGATATCAAGTGTTTCCATGAAAGACAAGGTGTTTGATGCCCCCGAATTGGACCAAGGCGATGACATGACTTGAGGATCCTTGTGGTCCTCCCATTGTGTTGTTCCCAATATTATACACAGGTTGCATGGAATAGTAATTTCCTTGGGGTACAGTGATGCATTGTTGGTTTCCATAGGGGTTTTTAGACTGGGGGTTGGAAGTTTCCCCAGGATAATGGATTCCCCCTTGACCCATTTGAGGTTGAGAGTAGGGTGCCCATATGGATTGATTGGGACCTTGTTGATGGTTCCCACTCACCACATAATTAACTATCGATCCTTGACTAACATAAGGAGGGTTCATGTCAACCAATGACTGTCCCCGCAGTCCTATAAATGGAGGGGGAATTGTTACGTTCCTTGCTGATATATGCATATTGGGAATTGTGCCCCTGGGCATCTGAACTTGGGGGTTAGAACTAAACAATGGATGCCAACCATGGGGGGGTTGACAGGACCCTTGCTAACCATGCTATATTGAGCATTATAAGGAGTGCTATATGTAGCACTTGTCGAAGGTATGGGGGCTGACACACAAGGGGTGGAACCCAGTATGTATTAGGTTCCACTCGTGGTGGGTGTCATGATAGGGTTTGAACCTAGGACAGGAGGGATAGCAGGGTTTTCCATCAGAGGTGTGTATTGATAGTCGACTAGGGAGGTGGTCGTGGAACAAAGTGTCTACAAAAGCCCACAACCCGTTAGTTATCGATGGGGTGAGTGGTATAGGTCCAACATAATACATAGGAGGTACAAATGCAACGGGAATCAAAAGTGGTCCCAACGGATTCGTGATCAGAGGATTGTATGGAGGAATGAAACTTTCAGTAAAGAAATCTTCCGGTAAGCTTGAATCGTGGGATGTCCAAACTGATTATGTGTTAGATCTTGGAGACTGATTGCCTGAAGACAATGAATTTGGTTGGGCTTGGATGATCCTCCACAATGAGTGGGGGAAGACCTAACAACCGTCTAGATTGACGACGAGGGACAGATGTAGCCACTGTGACCGATAAATTTTATCAATATATTTTACAGTGATATTTAGTAAAGTCTCAGTGATAACAAGCTGACACTTAAAAAATAAAAAATACACTAAGGAAATCAATCAAGAAGCAGAGGGAAATGACCCTGTCTGATAAGCACCGATCACTGGAGATGAAACCCAGTATCACAATAAATAACAAAGAGAGTTGGCCAAATGTACAGTTATAATTACTCTTGAGCTTTGCCCAAACCTCAGATTAAGGGGCCAAGTACTCTCGTGAAGACGAGCACCCTCCCAAAAATCAAAGACATAGTAGGGTCGTCTGTGTTAGGTACTAGGGCAGCCCGCCCCAGTCACCTTGTGTTCATCCCTAAAATTATGGCCACTAAGGATACCTCAAATCACAGACACTACCGGGGGGGACATAGTGGTAGACAGTATGATGTGTGGGCAGGATACCTGAGTCCCCAACTCAACTCCGATATCCCTGAAGGGATCCCTGATACACAAAATAGCCAAAGGAGATGTAAGCAAAGGTGAGCTACCTTCACTTATAGTCCTATGTTGTCTCGTATTTAGCTCCGCTTTTACTGGAGTGGTCGTGGATAGTATGAGTGCAAAAGGATTTCTCTCTTTAATGACACTAGTTTCGATGTTTGATCTTGGGCAGTTAACTCACACTGCCTATCCCAAGATCCTATCCTAAACTAATGTGTGTTTACTCTAAAAAGAGTTGTTGATTTATTTTATTAGGTATATTTTAAATGTACTTCATTAGAGTCTTTAGTAGGGGTGTTGACATATGAAGTTATATGGGACTCTGACTCAAATCATGCAAAAGCAATGCTGGTAAATTTTCACTTTAGATGAATAAGCTTCTTCTACAAAGGGAGAGTCATTCATATATCAATATATATACCATGCATCCTATTAAGTAAAACACTAGCATAACTGACAGAACTACAATGTTCACTCACAACTTTTGAAACCAAATAATGCAGATCTAACCAACTAAGCAAAAAACAATAAATTTTTTTGTATTTTTTCTTTTATGAAAACAAAAACTTTAAGAAGTAAAGTTATTTTCTTATTAAAAAAAATTGTTCAGAACATAGATACAACTACATATGCATGATCAGTTTACAAGCAGATTTCCCAACCCATGAGGTCACAGAGCAGTCTGTTTATCAAGAAATGGCTAGCTAACGCTCTGTCCTAGAGGCTACAGAGAGTTACTTGCAACACTAACGCACTGTTTTTGAGGCCACAATGCTTTATAAAGCACCGTTTATAATAGCAGACAACGTTAGTGAGGAAAAAGGCTCAAAAAATAGGTTGTGGGGATCAGATCTAGAGATGAGCACTAAGAGAAGGGTGTTGTATAGTCCTGAGTGTTCAGAAAGGGAATGAAGAAGTATAGGAAGGCCTGGAAGAAAGAGAGATCTAGGAACTCTCTGGGAAAAACCGGGAACTAAATGTAGTCCCCAACGAAGTCGCCAATTCTGCTATAGGGATTAATGCATGGGTTTTTGGTGATGTAGAAACCCTTAAGGATCTTCTCGGGATCCTTGGTAGATAGTCAGATTAGATGCATCTGTCACAAATATGCATGCATATCTATGTTTAACAAATGAATATCAAAGCGAGAAGGACTTATTAGCTCGAGTCTTAGTGTGGTGTTGCTGGAGAGTGCAATGTAGCTAGGTGGAAGACCCCTGAGCCAGCTCCAGATCAAAACCTGCACATAGCAAAGACAAGCGTAATATCACAACATAAAACCTTGATAAACAATTCATGAACATATAAAGATATCTAGTTGCATATATCTAAGCCACTCATGGTAATGATATTGAATAAACATACAAACAAGTCATACTATTAACATCTCAGAGTGGACAACACAATTGCAGTTCTATATTGATGTAGAAAGAGTGATTACAACCATCAGTTGCATCAGCCTTCCCTTACCCCTCCAACTCCTCTCTCTCTCCCCCTTCTTAACCTCTTCTGATGCCTTAGTCTGAAACTCTGCTTGATAGTCAAATAGGCAATCCTTTCAAAGGGTTCGACCCCTTTCAAAATGGCCCTAGCTTGCATATATAACATGTGAGGATAGGGTTTCCAAGTCCTTCATGAGTTCCGTTAGGCAAAAGTAATGATATTTCCATGCCCTTGTGCTCTTTCCTATTTGTATACTCCACTAGGATTTAGTAATTCCTCCAAATAGGTCGAGTCTTGATGTTTCCCTGCTTTTGTAAGCTGATATAAGAGAGAATATTAGGATATTTCTCGGTCAACTTGTTCCCTTGACCCATAGAAACTCATTTAGGTTCACTAATGCTCTTCCCGAGGTAATAGACAGAGTTACCCTAGGCACTAACGCACCCTTAGCCTTGCTAAGAAGCTTTATAAAGTAGGTTGCTAGTGTTTAGATAGCATTAGCTTGACAATTGAGCCTGTGAACTTGGTCAGTCCTTCAGTCTTCATGTCTTTCTCCTCTGAGCTGGTGAGGAGGTCATTTTACTGTATAACAGAAACCTCCTCAAATTTTGTATAGTTTATTTTTGAACATTAGTTAGAATAGTATTTATACCCTTCTCATGCATTCAAAGAAGGGTCCAGAATTTTATCAAAAACATTTGCAAAGAATGCACTTTTGTAAGTTTGTGAATGCTTTGGTGAAATTATGGAATATGATCGTTTTTTTTAAATATCAGACTACTTTCCTTTGTTGATGCACTATTGTATACTTGGAAGATAATTCGATGTCAAGAAAGGAGTCGATCTATGTCATTAGTCAAATGAGCAGAACTTCACATATATGGTACTTCTATCTTGTATGAATAGTCCTGTTTATGTTTAATTAATGACAACACTTTATTTTCATGAATTATATATGAGATAATGTTCTTTCCATTAAGCATTAATTGCACTATTGTATGATGCCTAGATGAAATTGTTTATTTTCATATGTAAATAATCATATATGCGATATATACATGGAAAGATTTGACATCATTTGGGGTAAAAAGTAGTGATGCCATATGCATCACTTCTGAAAATGTTCTTTTTTGTAGGAAGAGTTCATCAAAGGTGTCTTCCTCGTGGTTGAATGGTTTCACTTTCACCATAGTAGTGAAGTCCTTGCCAGTTTCATTTGGGTCATACTGCCTTCTTAGGAATGTAGCTAATTTCAGAGATTTCATAATCTATGTGTCTTTGCATGCATTTCCAAAATCATGTAGTGCAAACGCACCACATTGCAATGGAAATGTAGCCTTTTTCTGATATTTTAACCCTCTACTCAACTCACCTTCCCCTGTCGTTTGGTAGGCTATCTCCCTGGCCATTAACTTATCGGGGACATAGTATGGGAGGAAATGCAGTGAAGCAATGCTCCTGAGTACTTTGATATAGGTAAATGTCTCCTCCCCAAACCATCTAGCTACAGGTAAGATATTTACTTCATCTTCTTTGGAAAACCTAGGGGCGGTTGTGTCATAGACTTGTTTATGGATGGGTATCATAACTCGACAAATCTTGTAAAAATGGGGGTGAAACTAGGACTCCCACAAACCCTTATGGTACACATGGATAGGAAGCAGGTCTTACACAGTCCACTTCCATCCCATAATAGGAAATTTGGAGTTAAAATAGATTGTGTCCATTACAAAGGCACTCATGTTAAAATGGGGGATAAACCCTTAAAGAGGGACTCCTCTTTCTCCTATACTCCATAATGGCTTTCGCCAAATTATCAAACAAAATTTGAGCCCAATTCATTATTTTTGAGTTCACAGCTGCATCTATTAATGGCAGCCACTCTGGGGAAAATTTGGTACTATCGGGCTTACCAAACAATCTACATAGCATGGCTGCTGAAAAACTATAAGGCACAGAGATAGATGTCATAGAATACTTTCCCTCTTATCCCGTTTGATCTTGCTTTCATTCTTTGTCTAGGCTCGCGTAACATCTGTTGGGTCTTCGTTCTCCTTAGCAAATTTTTCGAGGAACTATTTATTGTAGAGCTTCTGTGGCTCTGGTAAATTGTACATAAGTCATAGGTTGTCTACTGAAAAATATCCCATAACCTGTTGCCTGCTATTCTTGAATTCTCTATCCGAGACATCCACCACATCAATTATCCACTTGACCATGTATATATATGGGATTATATTCAGCCTTGCGGCTATGCGGTGTAGAAACGAGCATGTTGTCTCAAAGTAGGAGGTGTCAGAGAAAACATGAGCATCAACTGTGGCCTTCGCTACCAGAGGGCTTGGTTTTTTTTCTTCTAACAAATCATGCATGGCTTCCCATGTTGAGGTTCCTTCGTCTCTACTACACGTAGTATCAGAGAATAGAGGGATCATTTTTTACTTTTCAGATGCAGTTTCCTTTCCCCTCTTTGCCATTTCTCCCAACGACTCTTGCTACAAAATTTTCTTGAAATGGAGCAAAGCAGAAGCTATTGGATAGACATAAGCAAGAATGAAAATAAGATTGAACGATACAGATAAATTTGAAAAGTTGACAAGAACGTAGTTTTAATTAAACGTAGATGAAAAGATATTGTATCACGTCGAGTCTCTTTTCAAACATAAATTCCATTAACCCATACTAAATACCCACTAATGGTTCCTTATCATTTCCTTTATTTCTCATTAATGTTTTGCATCGTAAGTCAGGGAAGAAACTTTTAGGTTGGCGAGCTTTAGTTGTGAGAATGCTGATTTTGTGATTGCGATGCAATATGACAAATCACATTATCACATTTTGATTGTGCGCTTTCTTTAAAGTTCCATTGGTTCCTACCGGATGCGAGATGAGGGACATTCTTTATTATTTTAAATCATAGCTTGTTTGATGGGATTTTACCTTATAAATATCTTTCATTTGCATAGCAGACTTAAGTGTTATTTTATAACACAATTTTCAATTGGGTCCAAGATTTTATTGCATTTCGCAACATCACATGGTTTGTAAGGTTTCATACCTTTCTTAAGTGTTTCGGACACGATGTGATAAGGTTGATCGTCTCATTGCAATATCACATTTCGCATGTTTCAACATATTTCGTGAAGGTGTGCCCTTTGTAAATGGCAATATGCGATACGAGCTTTATTTTAATAGAAAATGTCTTAGGACCTAGTTTAAATAAAAAAGCCTAATAACATCTAGGTTAAGCAGTATGCGAAAAGGCGAGTATTGCTAGCTTTCAAAGGGGTTTGACTTGATATCTTGCTTTATTCCAAATATTTAAAAAGAAAGTGCCTAAATGATAAATTTGTTTTTTGAAGGGTTTTATGAAGGGTCCATATTTATTAACAGAATATTAGCCACTATATTAACAAATTGGGGGTGGGGAGGGCAGGCGGGGGGGGGGGGGGGGGTTGTTGAATATCACAACAAGTTTGTACATCTTTTTGTTCATTAACTTTGTGAGAGGAATAGGGATTTTCAATTTTTCTAGTTCATTCTCAATGTTGAACGACGTTCGAATCTTAATCAAGTTGGGAAGTTCAAATTGATTTGTGATTTGTTTTGTCATAGACTCTTTTTGTTGACTGGTGGTTGGGATATCTGTTTGAGTAATTTTAGAAACACTGTCAACTATCTTCTTGATAGGGATTTCTACTTATTTCTTACCAGAATTATCCACAGTTTTCTTAGGAATACTATCTGTGGTTTTCCTAGATTCAATTTCAGATGAATTTTTAGCAGGATTATCTGAGTTTTTGGTGTTAATAGTGTCTAGATTCTTTTTTCTCCTAAGGTTATACTTCATATGGACTTCCATTATGGAATTTTCAAACCCTTGTTTATATTCATTTGATTCTTCAGAATCTAGTTCAGTTTGAGCTAGGAGAAAAAGTTATTGCTCCTCTTGAGTGAGGAAAACTGTTTCATCATTATTTATTTCCATCGGATTTATTTGATTATCATCCAAATATTAAACAATATTCCCCTCATCATCTATGTAATTTTCCTGAAAAGGAGGCCAAACTTGCTGGTTTGGACCCTTATGTTCTCTTTGTTTAATTTGGGGAACATTCCTTCTAAAGTTTTGGTTTCTATTTTGAGGAGCATTTTGGTTTTCTCTCACTTGAGTTTGATCATTTAGGTTTACTCTTTGCATCATCTGATTTACTACTCTCACTAGGTTATCAATTTTATGATCAATAATAGAAGTAGAAGGTTCTTCTTTTATAGTAACTTTGCGTTCAGATTTTAATTTGGCCTTCTTGGCTAAGATTTTAGTTTCAACTTTAATAGAATTAGCTTTCATTTCTTCCAAAGTTGCCGGGTCTCTTTCTCTAAGTTGATATTCCATATCTACATCAAAACCATCAGGAAAATCAATTAAAGCTAGGCCAGGGGAGCGCTTGATGTCTTGTGGAATGGAATTGTAAACAATATTAAATCGTTCACAATACTCTTCCACACTTTCATTTGGTTTTCTTTTCAGCCTTTTATATTCATTTAGGAGTTGAAGTGGATTTTTTTGATCTCCCATCTAGCTAAGAAAGTTTGATGGAAATAATCAAGGTTGGCTATACTTCCTGCATGTAAACCCCTAAACCATCTCTTGACATCACCTCCTAAAATCTGAGCAAACAATCTCATTTTAACATTAGCTTCATCTACTTCTTGAAGGTCAAACACATCATTCATCCTATCCACATGTTGCTAAGTAGTATAAGAACCAGTGTTATCAAAGGTCACAATTTTATATTGGTAATCTCCATGCATTGAATTTAGTTGGCTGGGTAACACCAAAGGTGCATACCTACGTGCCATAACTGGTCTGGAAGATTGACTAGAAGATGGACCCAATGTAGGTGCAGTTGCAATAACTATAGGGATAGTAGGAATAACAGTTTGAGATACTACAGGCGAGGAAGTAGAGACTATGGAATGAGTAGGACTGGGAGGTCGTAGATGAAAAGATTGGGAAGATTGGGTGGACAAAGAGGTTGCTACAACTGTGAAAGAAGAAAATTCAATAGATTGTTGAATATAAGCTTCTTCAATAACTTGGTCCAAAACTGAAACTAGACCTTATAATTTGTCAAATTGTTGTAAGGATTCAAGATCAGGATATGTTTCAAGAAACTGGGTTTGGGTTATGTATGGTTGCAGTAGGGCTTTATCAATGACAGTATGATCTACAAAAGCCTCAGATTTTGATCTAAACAAACTATGTTGTAAAGGCAAATCAAAGTCTATATCTTGAATAGTTTCAAATTTCTCTGGAAGAGAGTTAGGCCTTGACAAAGGAATATTCTTAAGAAGAGAATTGAATCTAGAAAAAGGACTATTACTACCTTGACTCTTTGTCAGACTTCTCTTTCTCAACAATTTTTCTGGATTATATACAAATTCAGCAGGGTTGGGATCAGGGTGAGCTCGGGTGAAAATTCTTTTGGGAGCTAGGTCTATCAAAAATCATCACACAATTAAAAATCAAATCAATGACACACTAGAATATTTACAAAATAAAAACCTCAGATCGTGTATTTCATAATGATACATAAGTCTTGATTTATAGAAATACTGATTAGATACCAGGGAATAATGATTTTTCACTCTAAAGATTTATCGGTCCCCAGTATGGTCGCCACTATGTTGTTGTTTTGTATTTTTGAGGTTGAGGGAGTAAACAGATTGGAAAACATCAAAACGACTTTTGAAGATAGGATCTAGCCCTGCCAGCTTCAGAGAGCGATCTCTCTGTTATCACTAAAAAATTGATCATCTAACCTAATTTAATAGATGGATTGAAGTACACCATGTAAACCCAATTTTACCATAGTAAAATTGGTTTCACTGTGAGAAATTACTTAATAAACCACCTTTGTTAAGTAGTTTATAGTTAAACCCATGAATAATAATTCAATAAATCACTATTTATTTGATTTTCTTCTAGGAATAATTACTGAAACCATTGTTTTATTATTATTCCTTATCATATTTGACCCAATCATGAAAAATAAACAGATAAATCATTTATTATCTTATTTTTCTCCAAGAATAATTAATTAATCACTAATTAATTATTATTCTTTGTTAAATTTGACTAAATCCCTTAGGAATAATTAAATAAATCCTTATTTGTTTATTATTCCTTAACTAATTCCTTGAGATGATAAATAAATCATTTATTTATTTATTATTTCTAAATAAAAGTTTAAATATGTTTTCCCTCCTAAACAAATATAATAAAATGTTCCAGGTGGTTATTCCAAGAATGGGATCAATAATATTTTATTATTGTTCATTATTGGAGGATAACTCGATATTTTGTTATAAATAGAAGGGTTTTCTATTCATTATTCATTTTTTATTATTTTCATTGTTGTAACTTTGATTATTTTCATTATCACACACCATATTTTTGTTGGGTTTACACATTATAGAGGAGAGAGACTCTACACAAGCTGAAAAAAAATTGAGGATAGCCAAGAACCCATCCCATAGAGGGGGACTGGTAACATTTATTTGTTCCCTTCACAGTTGTTATAATAAAACTATTCTTTGTATATATGGTTTTCATTGGATGATTGGAGTTATTACTCTTTCTTTTTGTTGTTTAACTACGATTATGGCATAGATCCAGACTTTAGAAGATTTTGTTTCTCTCAGTTGCTACAGATCTACAATGTTTAGCATCCCTTTATATTATTGAGATTGTTTTTCATCCACAATCTTAAGTGGGTTCTTTTCATACATTTTTGAGATGAAAACACTACAACACTTCCTGTTTAATTTAGCCTTGTTTTAGTGTACGTTTTAGGCTAGTTATGATTGTACTTGTTTGTTTTGTTTGAAAGCTTTGGTTGATTTGAGTGTTATAATTCCATTGGGCTATGGAGTCTATAAACTACACTGGAGTTTTGTATCAATTTTTAGAGGAGTTTTCATAGGGAAATCCAGGTTGCACTGACTGGATCTTTTCAGAAATTAAATGAATTGTGGAATAGCAGAAGTGTAAGATTCAGTAGAAACCAAGGAGAAATTAAGAATTCCTTGATCTGAATTTAGTGGAAAACATTAAAATTATCAATAGCCAAAATAGGGTGCTCTAAGTAACAAATCCTATTTATCACAGTTTCTGTTGAATAATTTAGAAATTTAGAATAATAGAGAAAGGAAAAACAATGTTTAAACAAATAGACAGAAGAGACAAATCACCATTTAGTACACCACATGAATCCTGTGAAAGGTCCTTGTATTATTGATGCTCCAGTACTTGAAAATATACAATATGCAAAGGAAATTACATTCGTAAATCATTTTTTTTTGACAAATTTGATTGCTATTATAAATCTGAAAAAAAAGAAGAAGAGGGAGACTGAGCTCCAGAAGTACACGCTGAGGTGCCAAGAAGAGCTAGGCAAGAAGGAGTTACAACTTAAACAAAATTCCTCCTTAATCCTGCCTTTTGGGCTTCTAAAAACAAAAGACCAAAGGTAAATCCTAACAAACTGCAGTAGTAAATAACATCATTTACAAAGCATATCAATCTATATTACTGTGGCTGATGTGTCAAGCAGTGGACTCTTCAGGTTTGTCGTTGGCGTCGACTTGCTTCAAGCTTGACGAACTTGTTGGAGCTGCGTTTTTATTTTCTGTTGTTCCTTTTCTACTGTTCCATTTTTTCTATTGTTCCTTTTCTGCTGTATTTTCTGCTATTCCTTTTCTGCTTTTCCTTTTTTTTTTTCTGTTGTTCCTTCGGGAAAAAGGAACAGCAGAAACCAAAGGTGCTATTAGAGCAGCGGGACGAGTGAAGATGGGAAGGGAGGCTTGGGAATAAGGAGGGTGCATCCTGGTATAAGTAGCAAACGAGCAGTGAGGCGTGAAGGACTGGATCACGTGGAGAGAGCTGAGGCGATCACGGGTTCCACAGGGGCAACATGAATTCAAAAATACAGAGGAGTCTACAATGAGATAAGAGAGGATTCCCGACGACGTAGAGTAGTTAACCTTGGGATTGAGTTGGATTTGGTCAGGGTACGCCCTGAGAAAAGTGCGAGTCACTAGATATGATAAATTTTCACAAGTCATGGGAATCAAGGAAGAAATTGAAATAGGTCCTCATTGTTACAGAGGATATTTCCTTTTGGCCGTATGCATGCTTGACTGGCGCATTTATCAGCTTCTCGATTGATGGTACTAAGGATATGGTAAAATTGGTAATCCTGAGTTTGATTGATCATGACTTGGCATCTGCTGATGGTTTGCTGTAAGAAGATATTGGAGGATTTTCACTTGCTAGTCATTAAATTAATAATGATAGCAGAATCGCCGAGGATCATAGCTTTCTGGATTCCCTGAATCTGTAGTTGAAGTATTCCTTGGTAGAGTGCCAGAGCCTCTGCTCTGTTGTTTGAGAGGATCCCTAATCCCCACTCGAAGGTGACTAAGGGCTCAC
This sequence comes from Pinus taeda, assembly GCA_000404065.3. Taxonomy (NCBI): domain Eukaryota; kingdom Viridiplantae; phylum Streptophyta; class Pinopsida; order Pinales; family Pinaceae; genus Pinus; species Pinus taeda. The sequence continues at coordinate 115,756 of APFE031615475.1, forward strand.
CATTGGGATTGTAGATAACGCCCCCTGCTCCCGCCGCTCCCGGATTTGATTTTGAGGCACCTTTAAAGAACAAGGAGTGGGTGTTGCTTGTGCGGAGCCAATTGTTGAAATCGTCCTGCTTTAGTCGAATTTTCCAGTTGTGGCTGTGAGTACTGCCCAAGTTTCTGTCGATTTTCACTACTGGAGGGATACTAATTTTATCTATCAGGCTCCTTATGAAATATTTTCTTCAGCCCAAAGACTTGTTATGTCAATTTTTTTTTTGCTCTTAGATGCGATAGTTTCTATCGCAAGGCTTTTAGCCTTGCTACAAAGATGCCTGATTGAGGTCTCTTTATCTTTAAAGATCTTGCTGTTCCTAGCAATATAGATCCTCCAAAAGAGGGCCAATGGGAGGGCATCCCACACTCTCTTGGCAATGTTGTTTTTCTTGTATTGTTAGGGGTATTTTTTTTTCCAATTGTTAAGGACTTCCCCAATGGATAGCTGAGAGTTCCAGATGGGAGGCGCGGTTGGGTTAATGCTATTCCAACAAGGAAAAGCAAAGGGGCACGAAATGAAGAGGTGCTGGATAGATTCCTCTACTTCTTGGCAATTAGTGCATCTGGAAGGTCCAGCAATACCTCTTTTTTTAAGATTCTCTACAGTGAGAGTTTTTTCTTTTGAAAGGGCCCACATAAAGAATTTCACCTTAGAGATGGCTTCTGATTTCTACACTATTTTCCAATGAATCCATGTTGGTTCCGGGTAGTCCCTGTTGCAAAGATAATCATAGCCTGCTTGTGTTGAGTAGCTAGTGCCAGTGGGGTCCCATTGGAATTCGTCCTTGCCGTTTTTAATTGTAGGAGCAATGTTGTGAAGATGTTTCTGGAAGTTGTCAAGATTCTCTTTGAGGCGTTGAGGGATGGGAGGAAGACTCCATCGCTTCCAAGCATGGGTAGTTGCGTCACATTGAGAAATTTGATTTAAACTGCATATTCCTTTGCTTTGAAGAAAGAGAATTATTGAAGCCATACCTGGAAGACTGCTAATTGGCTGATTCCCCATAATTTTATCAGTGCCAATGTTGATTTGGTAGCAACCTTTGGGCACCTTGGAGACATTTTGAGCCATAAAGGAGATGGCTTTCTTACAGAGTTTCCATATCCTTGTGCTGTTTCTGTTGGGTATTTCAGTTGTAAGTAGTTGCTGCCTTGGGTGATTGAGGCATTTGACTTCCAAAACTTTTTTCCACCAAGTTGATTGGTCTTCAATAAGCCTCCAAACTATCTTACTGCCAAAGGCTGAATTTGTAAGTGTTGGAGATCTAATTCCAAGACCTCCTTTTTCTTGGATTTGAGTGACTTGTTTCCATCCAACCAAGTTAAATTTTCTCCTTTCGTTTTTCCCTCCCTGCCAAAGGAAAAATCTGAGAACACTGTCCATTTTGCGGTGAAAAGACGCTGGGGCTTGGGCAAGGGAGAATTGATAAAGAGGAAGAGAGGAAAGGCCCGATTTGAGGAGCACCAATCGTCCAGTTGGGTCGAGCGAAGTGGTTCCCCACTTTTGGACTTTTCTTTTCATTTTGTCTAAAGTTAATTCCCAAACATCAGCTCTTGTGTTTCCTATACTCACTGGCATTCCCAAATAGCTGAAATGATCCCAGTTTAACTTACAAGGCACACCCAATATGCTGGCAATGATTTGAAGCATTTGAGCTGAGGTGTTCCATCCATAAATACAGCTTTTGAAATGGTTAATCATCCCCCCTAAGTATCTCATGAATTTGTCTAATAAATATTTGAATCTTCGAGCTATGATTGCGGGCGCCCCTCCAATCAACAGGGTATCATCAACAAATTGGGAGTGATTGATGTTTTTCACTCCATCTTCAAATTTAATACTAGTGATGAGGCCTGTCTGTCGCTTATGGTTAAGGGCGCAACTGAAGGACTCATCCATTAAGAGGAAAAGGTAGGGGGATAAAGTACAACCTTGCCGTAATCCTCTTGAGGATCGAAAGGCAGGGCCGGGTCTGCCATTGATAAGAGGAGATATCCAAGGACCAGAGATACAAGCTCTTATGATGTCGATAAAAGAGGAAGAGAAGCCCATTTTTTGGAGAACAACAAATAGAAAGGAGTGTTTAACCCTGTCAAAGGCATTTTCCAAGTCCAATTTCAGAATGAAGCCCTTTTCATTCCTAGAATGGCTTGAGTGTATGGCTTCCTGGACTAAGAGGATAGAATCTGAAATTTGCCTATTAGCCATAAAGCCACCTTGATTTTCAGAGATTAACATAGGCAATAGAGGTTTGAGACGAGAAGCAAGGAATTTTGTGAAGATTTTATAGGAAGAATTACATAGTGATATTGGCCTGAAACGGGAAAAATTTGAGGGGCGGTTCTCCTTTGGAATGAGGGCCAGATGTGTTGAACTTGTATAGCCTCCTATTTTGTTTTTCCTCTGTATCCATTTGAAGTATTTGATGAGGTCCTTTTTGATCATTTCCCAATATTCCCTATAAAAACAAATAGGGAAGCCATCCGGCCCTGGTGCCTTATCTGGCTGGAGGCCCCAAATTGCTTCCTTGATTTCTTCTTCTTTTACTTCTTCTGCCAGCCTTTCATTTGTTTCTACTGCAATCTTTTTTGGCAAATGCTATAGGATGTCAACATAGTTTTCGTCCTCCCTTGTTTCAGTTAGGAGCTCTTTGAAATGGTCTGAGGCAACACTTTTGATGGTTGTTTGATCATTATGTTGAGTGCCTGCGTTATCTATGATAGTTATTATATTGTTTCTGATTTGTCGAACAATGGCTTGCTTATGGAAAAAAGTTGTGTTCTTGTCTCCGCTTTTCAACCAAGTCTGCCTTGATTTTATTCGCCATTTTTCTTCCTCTTCTCTTCTGATACTGTAAAGCTGGCTGTAAAGATTTTCTTCTTGATTTTTTTCAGCCTAATAATATTCTTATTTTTCTATTGCATAGTGAGGTTCTTCAATTTTGGCTTTCACTTCTCTTTTTTTTTCCTCTGGCTCTTCATACTACATTTTGGCCCAATTCTTGAGAGCATTTTTCACATTTTTGAGTTTGCTTTCCGAGATAAAGCTTGGAGATCCTTCAACATGTTGACACCAAGTTTGCTAGACCAACTCTTTGGCTGCTTTGAAGTCATTCCATATAGGATTGTATTTAAAAGGAAGAGGGCACAGAGGGCAGTGAGATTCAAGGGCTAAGGCCATGGGATAGTGATCTGAAGCAGCGAAAGGGAGGATGGAAGTGTTGAAAGCTAAAAAGGTGGAAAGGAGGAAAATATTTACCAGGATTCAGTCGAGCCTTTCCATGATATTGTTTCTCCCCAATCTGCGATTACTCCGGGTGTATTTCCGATTTTTTTGGGATGATGTCGACAAGATCACCATGTTGCATTATGTTTTCCAGCTGATTTCTATAAGGATCTAGGGTGAAGCTGCCTCCACGTTTTTCATTGGCATGTAAAATGAGATTTAAGTCACCCCATAAAATGATGTTCCTGTTGTCTTCTTCTGCTATGTTATTGCTAAGGGAATCCCAACAAACTTCTTTGTCCCTATAATGATTCGGGGCATAAACATTGTAAATTACAATCTGTTGACTGCTCATAATGTTCTGCAAGACTATCTTAACCCAATGCTGTTCTACTATTTCTGCTGTGCTGTTCCATTCATCTTGAAGCCAAAGTGTAGCAATTCCGCTTGAGGCTCCTCTAGAATCACATATACATCCTTTGTAGTGCTTATGTTGTTCAATGATCTTGTTAATTTTTGTATGTCTCTGTTTTGTTTCTTGCAATAAAACAATGGTTGGCTTCTCTTGGTTAATAAGATCCTTTAAGGCATTAGATTTGGAGGGGTGCCCTAGTCCCCTGCTGTTCCATGAGAGAATTTTAATAATTTCAAATAAGAGATGCAAGGTGTTGCTCTCCCTCCCTTGTCTTTGTTTGCCATGTCTTTTTCTATTGGTCCTTGAATGTATGATTTAATGGGGTTCTGGAGCCCCAATGCTATGTATTTTTGTGCATTCTCATCCCTGTGCTGTGTTATCACTTAAGAAATCTAATGCCAAAATTTCTCATACTAGCTTGATGGTAAAGTTCAGTGTTAGTCTAAGTTGATTTCGTTTTTTCCTTAGAGTATGAGTCTTAGGAAGTCGTGAGTCAAGCATGTATTTTTATCTACCACTGGTCACCCGCATTCATCACCGATCTCATAGTCATGTGTTACTTTGTTTTAAAAAAATCATTATCTACCACAAAGTCTTTTAGGTAATTGCGTAGCGCATGTAACCTTTCTAAAGTGTTTTCGCAGCACATTAACTATGTTTAGCAGTTTCGCAGTGCAGAAGCCCATTAGGTGTTTTCGCAGCGCGATACGTTATTAGGTGATTTCGCAACGCATCATTCAAAATTTAAACTGACTGCGCTGCGAAATCAGAGATTCGTGCATTCCACAACGAATCTTTCCCAAATGTCAAATCCGTTAAGTTAATCTATAGCTGCGTCATTCTTTGTCAGTTCATGTACTCCACATATCACGTCCCACCACCCATCTCCATTATCACAACCATTAGGTACATTGATACACACGGAATTCAAGTTCCAAGGAAAGCCACCTATGCACAAGTTTTAATGATGATTGTAAGCTTTGCTTGAGTAGCAAATCTGCAAGATTTCAATTTTAAAAACTATAATCTGCAAGATTTCAAATTGAAAAAACATTGTCATCAAGCGAGGCAGCAAATCAGGCGAGGCAGAAATTCAAGAGAGGCAGAATTTGCAGTTTGAACAGCGAGAAAGGAAAGAACACAGATCAGGCAAATGCCTAAGAAACGAGCCTGTAGGTTTGGATATAACATTGAAGAACAGAGAGGTTGAGAAGGCATTTAAACAAGCTGGATGTTTGGAAATTTTGCAAGAAGCTACAAGGAGGTCATGCACAAGTGACTAAAGAATTTGCATTGAATTTTACAGGATTAAACTCAAAGGTTGGTATGATGGAATTGCAAGTCTCACCAGACATGATATCCACAGTTACAGAGATTCCTAGAGGGCAAGAAAATTGGTTCAAGAATTTCAAATTTGACATGAACCCATGTAAAGAATTTCTAAAGCAGGAATTCGTTAACTCGGATTTGAGCAAGTCTGTTCCTAGGAGCTATGTCAAAGAGTCCTACGCACATTTTCTCACCTGTATTCAGAAATACCTGATCTGTGAAGGAAGATATAACAAGGTGTATTCGTACCATTTCAAACTTTTATTGCATTTTACAGGGAAGGCATCTATTGATCTACCTTTTTACTTATTCCGCAGTTTGAGTAAAATGTGTGACAAGGTACAATTGAGAAAAGAGGCTTGTGAAACTTCTTTGTTTCACCATGGCCTGATTAAGCTACTTGTCTTGCATGAAATTCAAAGGGTAGGCAGAAACTGGGATACATTTATATTCATGGCTAGTTTCAAGAGCAAGATCGGTCATAGCCCTCTAGCTGCAAGAGATATTTCAACAACAGGTGCTCAAGCAGAAACAAGAGCCAAGAGGTTTTCAAAGTTAAAGGCAAGAAAGCAAGTAAAGGAATCCAACAAGCCACTGATTATTCAGGATACACCCCAGCAGTCCCTTAAAAAGAAAATTCAGGATAAGGAAACTGCACATGAATCAAGCATAGGTGAAGGAGTTCAAAGAAGAAGAATGAGGAGCCAGGTAGCAAAAGAAAAGGGTAAGTCAGTGGCTATTGAAGAAAGTCCCGTTTCAAAGGGAGATTTAAATGATTTATTACAAGCAATTGACATTGAAGAGTCCCCACTGGTTCAAGCTAATTTGATACAGTTAGGAAAAGAGAAGATTAAGAAGGCCAAAGCCTCAAAGAAACTTAAGTTTGATGATCAATCTGAACAATTTGTTTTCAAACCCAGGAGACCCATAACAAGGAAGTTCAAACAGGTACAGGAGGTGTCGCCAAGGGCAGATGAAACAGAGGAGGAGACACGGCCTCATGAAAGAAAAGATAAAGGCAAAACAGTTGCCACTCAAAACGAAGGCAGTGTGGAAAACTTGAAGAGAAGATTGGAATCTGCCAACTTTGAGATTTCTAGATTAAAGAAAGCTGCTAGGAAATTTGCAGCTAAGGAGGCCTATTTTAATCAAATGCAGGCTCAATGGGAAGATCAAACTTTTAAAATTCCTGAAGTGGTTGACTTTAATGTTCAATTCCGTAGCTGGACTACTCCTGCAATAAAAGAAGCTCAATTTATCAGAAAAGTCAATATAAACCTCAGGTTTGGGATCAAAGTATTGAGAAAACAAGTTGAAGACTTAAAGATTCAACTGGACCAGCAAAAAGGATCTCCATAAAGAGAACCCACTTCAAGTAAGAAGATATTTCAAAGTTTTGATAAGTTTTGCTTGGTATAATTTTTCCAAACACTCCCATTCAATTTTTGAAGGTCTTGAGACAGTTGCAAGAATGTTTTAACAACAAAGTGCTCAAATAGCAAAGTTTTGGTTTGAAACTGTGATTTTTGAAACAACTCAGCAATTTCGTAGCGCGCTACGAAACTGCTGAAGCTAAATATCCAATATCAATCAACCAGTTTTGAAACATAAGCGGGAAATTTTGAAAGGTGAATATATACAAGGCATCATCTGAAGCTTCAACATTCAACCAGGTTAAGACAGGTGGAGAAAATATGGATTCAAATCCAACTTTAGATTTTTGTCATAAAATGAGCACATTTACCACGGTTCAAAATATGTCAAAACAGCTTAAAGGAGTTTTTGCTTTTGAATATAAAGGAGGTGGACAACACATCAAGGATGTGGCCATCTGTCACATTTTGGAAAATAAAAAATGAAGGACATGCTTCTGTGGATTCGAAAATTGTAAGGCAAAATAAAGACCGATGAGCAAGGGTAGTTTCCTATATTTCAGGACAATGGAGAAGATGTGGCATGGAAGACCAGCATGGAGCCTTGAACATCCATCACAACCAAACTGAAAAAGGACCATATTTCAAAGAATAAGAACCATTGTAACCAAGGCTATTATTAGCATAACATGGTGTTAGAATCCTACTTGATTTAGATCTCTGGAAAGGCTAGTTGAAGTTTGTTACATTTAATAGGCAGTTAAAACTTGAATAGGTGTCATTAGAAGTAGATTTCGAGTTCCCCTCATGCTTGAGGAGGAATCTCAATCAAGTAGAAGAGATCTATAAATAGGAGAAAGAGCAATGTACACAAGGTTGGAAAATTTATTGACAAAACTCTGATATTTGGCTTATGTAAATACTCTGTTTTGGCAATACAAGTTTGGCTTTGCTTCTCAGGACTCATGAGGGATTTGATGTTCAGAATGTGTGGTATTGTTCTTTTCCTAATATATGCAGTGGTATGAATGTGTAATCACTTAGAATTCACTTATAGTGCTCTAATTTCCTGTGTACATTCATAGACTGTGTGGTCCCATATGTTCTTGGTATGTTCTGAATGTGTTAAATGCTGAATGCCCTGACTTCTATGTAAGGTTAATACCATTGTTATACTGAAATGATGTTGACTCCATAAGCCCAATGGATAGTGCTAAATGTGTTTCCACCATTCATATTGTTTACATTTGCTTCACAAGAGTTAGTCATCTTAACTATAATAAAAAACATTAACCCTTTGAGAGAGCCCTCTCTGGTTGGGGAGGCTAAGCCTCAGCCTAAAGTAGGTCTGAAATAGTTAATTGAAGTCTTCCTGGTCTGCAGCCTTCCAGGGTCATATTTTGAGATAACATGATGTTGGGAAGACTTTCTTCCAGGCTTCTTTTAGCTGTCTAGAGTGGATCCATGCTCCTTAGAATTGCTTTTGGTGATTCTGAGAGGGAGAGGATTAGACGAGAGGGAAGAGGAAATGACCTGGGGAAGGGGAGAAGAGGAAATGACCTGGGGGAGGGGATAAGAGGGAGGATCAAATTAAATCAAGGGAGTAGGGGATTCCTCAAGAAGAGAGAGGATATGAAAGGGATTGGAGGAGGGAGAGGAAAGAAGGGGATCCAGCTGGTGGACAGATGATAGGGGTGGTTGTGGAGAAGAAGGGAGAGGAAATGAAGGCGGGGGAGAAGAGGTAGGAGAGATTGGGGGAGGTCAAGAGGAAGGACCAACTTCATTGGATAGTTTAGGGTTAGGGGTTGTCTTTTTTTTTAATGGTTTCCCATTTTTCTTCTTGTGGAGTATTTTCTACATTAGAAAGCTTAGTGCAACGATTAGCAAAGTGACCGTACTCGTGACATACCTTGCACTTGAAGGGGATCTGCTCATAATCAAGTTGTTGAATGTGCATCTAGTCGTCAACCTTGAGTTTGATGGCTTCTGGCAGGCCTTTGCCCAAATCAACTTCTACACAGGTGCGAGCACAAGCCTGCATGTTATCTTTCGGCTCTCTCCGATCAATGTATTTCCCAACAACATTCCCAATAGCCCGAAATGATTCGTCTCCCCAGCAATGTAAGGGGAGGTGAGGAAGACGGACCCAAACAAGGACCGCATTAAGAATATCAAGCTCCGGGTCAAAATCCAGTGTCCATTTATTTAAATACGAACCTCTGGAATCCATGAAATAAGGCCCATTATGGAAGATTAAATCCTTGTCTTCCTTTGTCTCAAATGAAACGTAAAGTATCCCTTTCCACAAAATCTGATAGAGATTTTCCCTTGAATTTTGTCTGTCCAATTTCTTTCCACCCACCTCTGGACTGTTTTTGGGGAGGGCTAGAGGCCTGTAAATTGTCCAATAATTCCTTTTTCTGCCAGGGCAAGAGCAGCGATTCTGGGCAAAGTTGGAGGGAGAGAGACTTCCTGTAACCCATCAAGTTTTCTCACAAACTTTGAGACTGTAGGGCGAGCTCGTTGAGGAGGCATGGACTTGATCAAAGTAGAGAAGGCCTGTTGAAGAGCTGCCTCCTCTGGTGGAGCCTCCAGAGGGGCCATTCGAGTGGCCGAAGAGCGATTCAAACCTAATGTTGCAGGAGGCGTCGGGAGCAGAGGAGCGCATGTGATCCCCATTCGTAAATCAACCCTTAATACTTTAAACAGTGAAGTATTTATAGTGAAAATTACGAAAATCCTTTACAAAATCACTGTCAAACCAACAATGTATTACTAGCCTAATTACAAGCAATATGATCTAATCCTGGTAGAAAAATAGGCCACGTAGGCAACTCAAAGGAAAGGTGTCCCTATTTTGATGGTTTTGATTGTCGAGTCAATCCGAAACTATGTTGTGTTTCTGAACCGACCTTCGTGTTGGTTGTTGTGCTGCCAACTTGTTTTACTATTCTTGAATTATCCTTCAATCCAGTAAATTGACCAATTCTTCCCATGTTCTTTCATCTGAGATTGTCAATTTTGTTACCCTGCAGTAAATTTCATCTACCTCTGTGTATTTGGCAAAGGTCGGATTCACAGTAAAAATGTGTTTTGCTTCATTCTATACATAGAAATAATTTGACATGGTTTCCAAAAAGCCTTTGTTGTCATACTACCCTTAATCCCATTGACCTTGATGTTGCTTCTAGCCATTTTTTTCATCTTCAAGACATAGTCTTCCTGAGTGATCAATTTTTCATTTATCACATAAATGCTTGGCAGTCCTTTCTGGATCAAAGCTTCAATTCTGTTAGTAAACATGTTTACTTGCAGCTCCAAGGTTTCACATCTTTCTTCCAACTGATCAATGAGATTTCTCTTTGTCAAGACTTTCTTGACTTCCAGAATGGCGGCAGTTCTATCACTGATCCCTACTTCTTCAAGCTCATACTTTGACTTTGAGTTCAAGAATTTGATTATGTTAGAGGCTTCTGTAGACATCTCTCCCATTTTTTCTCTTCCCTGCACAATAGTTTATGTAACATTTTCTACCAGCTCTTTCTGCTCAAATATGATTTGGATAGAAGGCCAAATTTCATTCATAGAGTCCAGTATATTCATCCAAATGGTTTCCTTGGCTTTGGCCAAGGTCTGACCAATTGAAGTGTCTCTCTCTATCTTTTGCAACTTCTCTAATAGTCTCTGGGATTTCTGCATTTCAGTAATCCGAGCAGCTTCAACTTTGGCCTTTTTCACTTCTAAAGCTTTGATTTTACCCTGCAACGTTTCAATTTCCTTGGACTGGAGTGACATGTTCTCCAGTGTCTTTGTTACTTGTTCAACTCTCACAGTCTGAGTAGAAGAAGAGGTTACAGTAGTTGTCCTTGTTACTGGAAGCTGAGAATTAGGTATGCCATCCAAGGTGACAATGGCCATCTTCTGACTCTATTCTTTCTCCTTTATCATTTTCTCCATCTCTGCCTCCATCTGCCTAATAGTATATTATGTTCTATGATTAGTTTCATCATGTCTGCTTTCTGTGCTTGAACTTCTTCAATGTCCTTGGTCAATGGATCCTATGTGGCTAGCAGCTTGAGCTTCTCTCTCAAGGTTGCAATGTCCATGTTCTTCTTTTTAATAATCTTCTCAACAGCATTGACATCTTTGGGATCATATCCTATTTTTAGTACCAACTCTTCCAAAGACTTGATCCTGTTTTCCTTTGCCAAGGAGGACACTTTCTTCATCTTCAATTGTGACTGGACATTTGCAAAAGAAACCCACAATTTAGATAGTGACATAGTAGTGTTAGTCAATGTGGAGGATATCATTTCCCGAGTTTTCTTGTGCACCTCCATTTGATCAATGGGATGTATGTCCTCTGTGCTGAGTTCAAAAGTAGTTCTCTAGTAGTCTGTTGCTGATTTTGGCTGTGGAATATGGGCCTCATGAAAGGCCATCTGCATTTTGCCATGCTTTATGTCAAATACTAACAACAACCTACTCTGTGAGCTGGAGGTCTACTTCCAGAATTGGTTATAGGTGCTATTTTTTTAAATCTCATTTCTGAGCTTAATCTCCCTGTACCTATAAAAAATTGTCTTCTCTTTGTTTGTTTGGACATTTTGTGATTCTAGCTTAGTTTCCTCGTGACCTTATGAAGATGAAGGTCCAAAAGGAGATGCTGTGAATTTTCTAGTTCCAGGTGGTGAATATGTGATGATGATGGTAGCCTACTCTTCAGTTTCTTTTTCCAATTATACTCTAGGAGTTAACTTTGTTCTCTTCCTGTAGCTGATCCTGAATTCTTTGGCTTCACTCCTAGTTGTTGATGATGATCCTTCCTCCCTTTGTGTTTTTCTTGATTTTTCCTGAGGAATGGGAGTGTGAAAACTGGTAGTAGAAACAAGTTGTTCTTCAGCTTCCTATAAGGTGTTTTCTGTCCACTCTAGTTGATTGGCTGTTGGGAATGGGTCCTCAAGAGTCAATTTTGGGGTTAAAAGCCCAAGTTTTTGTATGTAAAAGTGTAAAGTCTCTACATTTTGTGGTCACAGAGTGCGAAGATGTAAAGTGTCATAAAGGGTTTCTGCCCTTATTTTATGTAAGTTATGTCGGCATTAGGAGATCTACCCATGGTCCACGGACCATGGGATTGAATAAAAATGAGAGTCTTAGAAGAGTCCAAGGCAGTTCTAAGTAGTTTTTGGTGATTAATGAATGTAATGGGTCAGTAAGAGCTAAGAGCGAAGAGTATTAGTGTTGGCTTAAGGGGCCTGACCCAGGTTCAGAGTTATTTAGCCAAAAAAATACCTGCACCACTGGCCCTTTCGGCATCAGCCCATAGATTGCGGACTGAAGTCTCATCTGAAGCAGTATGGGGGGATGTTGGAACCAAGTTTCCGCACCCTTGAGATGTTTGAGATGTTTGTTTAGTCCAACTATGCCTTCTTTTGTGCAGATTGCTTTGCGCACTATTCTAACCTTCAATACCTTCACGATCTGTTATAATCGTCTTTCGTGTAGCCCTAATCAGGGGTTGAGATGCTTTCGTGTTGCTATGGAAGCAAACTGCGCTATTTCCCAAACTACACCACGTATTTTACTTATCTTCTTAACATATCTTACTTATCATCGTGTAAACAGTTAGTCTAACTTGCGTTCACTTAATCAACACAGTTATACACATTCACACATCATATAAGCATTAAATGTGCAATTTATATCCAATGTAACAGATGCATAAAACATGAAATAAATACACAGAAATGGTAGGAAACTTCAACTTATTAATACTTCCAACTATTACAGACTTGACTTGCCCTGCGCACTCAGCTGTAGTGGTCCGCGCACTCAGCTGCGGACTACTGGGCCTCTACGCACTCAGCTACAGAGCCTCCTCCTACTCTATGACCCAAAACTAGAATTTACTCCTCAGATATGACTCAATTCTTCATCTTTTTCTATCCATTAGATTAGATTTGTTAACTACTTAGAGCATCACTCTATTTATATAATCCCATGGTTCATGGACCATGGGTATATCTCTACAGCCGACATTACAATAACAAAATTAAGGGTGAACAACCCTATGAATTTTTACAAACTACACGCTTCGCGCCCACAAAATGCGGAGTTACAATCTTTGACCAAAATCTGGGCTCTAAGCCCCAAAACTTCCCTTGGGGGATCCCGTGCCTAACAACCCCCCAAAACAATATCATGACTCACCCTCGAGTCACTCTCTCAGTGCGAAGATCTTTGCATGAAGACCTCCCAACTCTAACTGGATCACTGTAAGCTTGGCAGTGCACTGAGCGGCTGCATGCTGTACTTCCTCGACACACTGTTCAGTGACCATTGTGGCTAAACTGCTGCCCTGGATCCTTTCCTGCATTGCTTGCAGCTGTGTGAGATTTGCTTCAATGGAGGCTGTAATTAACGGTATATTTTCAAGAATATAGCCCATAAAGTTTGCCTTAAATGCCTGCCTCCCACTCTATTTGGTATCAAACCAAGCATCACATCATGAATAGTGACTATAATGGTCACTTTCCAGCTGACCAGCATGACAGTGCATCTACCCTTGCGCTGTTGCGGACCCTGTGACACTTCGCTACTGCGTGTAGTCCTCACATCGCACAACTCCTAGGCCGAGTAGTTTATAGTCCCACGCCTCCTTTCAGCTGCCTGGAGTGCTAAGACTATTCTTCCGTCAGCGAGTCAGATGGCTAGGCCACCTGTGTATGGCTCAAGACGACTCCCATTTACTTTTCCTGGGAAAGGTTTTCCATTTAGCTTTACCAACTGCACCGCACCTCCATCTTTGATCTCCTTAATAACATACAATCTCAGCCAATGCATTTTGAGGTTTCCTGGATATTTTTCAAACTTACTATCATATAACAACACCAAATCATTCACCTTAAAGGTGCGCAACTTAATATGTCGATCATGCCAAGCCTTTTCGCGTTGCATCTTTACCTGCTGGTGAAATCTAGCCAAAAAACATTTTTCTTTGAGCTCTTCCAATTGCGCGAGCCACTCTTCCAAGGCTCTGTGGTCCGTCATACCTATGAGCGGTGCTATGCGGAGACTGGGCATGATGTATTCCATAGGAATTATGGCTTCCACTCCATAGACAAGCCTAAAAGGTGTCTGTCCCGTCAGTTTCTTGCATGTCATCCTATAAGCCCATAATACTACAGGTATGCGCAGGTCCCAATTACTTTGTTGCGCATTGCGTACCTTGGTTAGTGCGGTCTCCAGTACTTTGTTGAACGCTTCTACTGTCACGTTAGCCTATGGGTGATATGGTGTGCTCTTCTGATGATACACCTGAAACTCTTTCGTCAGTGCGCTGATTGTTTTGTTCAGGAAGTGCGTACCACGATCGCTCATTAAGATCTTTGAGCATCCAAATCGCGTCAGTACGCATTCAAACAAAAACTTCACGGTAGTCACGACTGTGCATTCCTTCACCAGCTGCACTTCTTCCCAACGAGTCAGGTACTCTGTCACAATGATAATATATCTCGCGCCAGTCTTCCCTTGAGGTTTGATAGGTCATACAAAGTCTATTGCCCACTTTTTGAAAGGCTGCAATGTCATTTGTGGATTCAAAGGCATCTCATCCCTCTATGATGGCATACCTGTTCTTTGACATACATTGCATGCCTTGCAATGTGCTTTTGAATCTTAATGAAGGGTTGGCCACCACAACCCTGCGCGGAGAATCTTTTGCACAGTTGCTCTCTCTGCATAATGTCCTCCCGCAATGCCCCCATGAGCATCCACGAGGATGCTGTTTTGTTCAAACTCAGGTACATACCTTCATAGTATCTCATCATTCCCCATCTTGTATAGATTCCCCACAATGAGAGAGAAATTTTCTGTGTGCACCACTTGTTCCTTTTTCTGCTGGACAAAGTATCCTTTTGGCACAATTCCATTTGTTAGAAAGTGAATTATATCTTCAAAATGTCCATCCGCTACATGGACAGCAAAATGCTGCGCGTCGGGTAATCCTTGCTCCAAAATAGTAGGTTCCTCCCTTGTCTCAATGTGCGGAAGGTGATTTGGTCCTGTGTTCAATCATCCAGGCTTCACAATAACTTCAAAATAATATTCTTGGAACAATAAAATCCATCTGCATATGCGCCCCCCCAACAGAGCCTTATTGATTAAGTACTTCAGCGCGGAATGATCTGTATACATCTTAAAGTGGCCTCCTAGCAAGTAGTGTCGATACTTCTGGAGCGCATACACCATAGCTAGCCCCTCACGCTCAGTGGTGGAATAGTTATTCTCTGCTTTAGATAATCCATGACTCGAGAATGCGATAGGGTGATCTAAGCCTTCTCCAACATCTTGTGTTAGTACTACCCCCAACGCTATACACGATGCATCAACATGGACATGAAACTCTTTCTTTCAGTTTGGGAAGACAAGAATCAGTGTGGTAACCATATTTTCTTTCAATACATCGAGGCTTTTCTTACAGTCATCATTCCAACAAAATGTGACATCATCCTTTTTCAACAACTTTTCCATCGGTGCGGTGATCTAGGCATAACCTTTGATAAACTTTCTGTAGTACCCCTTATGTCCCAGAGTAGTGTGCAATTGTTTCACACTTCACGGTGCTTCCAAATTAAGAATCATTGTGATCTTTGCGGGATCTACCATCAACCTTTGTCTGTAAACCACGTGCCCCAATAGGTTCCCAAAAGGCACAAGAAACACACACTTCTTGAGGTTGAGCGCGATTTAGTATCTTTCGCAGGTATCCAGCTTCAAGGGTAAGCTCGCTACATGGTGGTTGACCAGCCCAAATACAGTCCAGTCATTAAAATAGACCTCCAAGAACTTATGAATGTATTCCTTGAATGTCGCAACAACTACGCGCGAAAATATGGTTGGCGCGTTCTTCAATCCAAACGGCATGACAGTATATTGAAAGAAACCCCACTTAGTCGCAAAGGTTGTCTTGCTCCTATCCTTTGACGTGATTTTGATCTAGTGGTACCCTTAGAACCCATCAATGAAAGAATATGCTTCCTGACCGCCTACATTGTCCAACACCTCATCTGTGAACGAAGTTGGGAATGGATCATGTACACATGTGTCATTCAATTTTCTGAGATCCATGCATATTCTTATTTCGTCCTTCTGCTTCTTCTCTTGCACCACTATTGGGCTTACCCAATCGGATTCTTCCACAGACTCAATGATGCCTATCGCGAGCATCTTGTCTAGATCTACACGGACCTTCTGCTTGTATTTCATATTTAAATGGTACAACCTCTGCTTAATTGGCTTCGCGTCGGGCTTTAACGTGATCTTCATTACCCCTAAATATCCGATTATTCCTTTCAAATCTATAAACTTGGTTAGGAATAAGTCCTGATATTTCTGGAGTAATTCAACGACCTTATCCACCATCGCGTTGTCCTAGTACTCTCCGATCTTTGCAAATTTGGGCTCCGCCTCCATACTAATATTCACCTGCTTAGTCTTCACCAACGTGGTTATGTTGGGGTTCTCAATCTGTGGTCCTTGAACCTCTCTGTGGCCTTTTGTCTCTGGAATGTTAATTTTCCGTGGATCTTCATCCTCTTCTTCAGTAGTCACATTATAACATTCCAGTGTGCAACTTATCTGGGTAGCCCATTCAGGCTGCACCAGGTCTAGAGGGTATTGTAGAATCCTAAATATGGCGGCTTTTACTTCTTGTAGTGCTTCTTCAATACTGTCAAATCTGTCCTCAAAGCTGAAGCTCATCATGAACCCTTCGTTTAGGATATCCCATTCGCTGGTCCCATGGTGAAGCTCTGTTTATATATACCAGTTCATTGGTATCACATCTAGGGTATGACAGAACAGGTGCACCCATTTAGGTTGTGGATTTTCTCCATATTTCTGTGCCCACTTGGCCAGATGCACGCGCAGATCATCTCGTCCATTGTACTTGTCTGTTAGTCACACCTTAGGCTTCCCAAATCGTGTGTGCATCATTCTCCTACATTCGTACCAGTCGTCAAAGCTTCCTTTGTGCGTACCCCACCATCTCGCAGGCGTAGCGTGTAGTACCCAGTCCAAGGCCTGGAAGCGTTGTTTTTCCAACACCTCCCTTTCAAATTTATCCATGAAGGTATCTACCTCACTTAAACCATCATCAGTAGGCAAATCTCTTACTTTTGTTGACATGCAACGCAGCAACCTTGTCATCATATTGCAATTTAGTGTAGTTACCTCGTGCAACTGATTCTGCAATCGCTCTATCTCCTTATCAGCATCTGAAGTACAGGAGCTCTCGCGCTCCCATGAAATCTGCCCATATGCGGTGGGATTTACCCAGTCTTGCTCTCAGACTGTTATCTTGTAGATGTAGTCCAAATCATCATCACTTTCATAGTCGCGCACCGGCTACGTATAACGTGATCCTTCAACAGGGTCCAGGGGTATAATTATGCATAGTGATTTCTTCTCGAAAATAATCTTTCGCTTCTTTAGATTAATCACCTCGTTCATGTCAGTGGCCTAGTCAATTCCCAAGAATGCAGGGTAGGGATTGTTGTCATCAACAATCTCTATCACTTTAAGGTCTGCAGGTGCGCTCGCTCCCTCAATATCCACAATTATTCCCTGCTATCACCCCATGGGTATTATTTTCTACTGGTTCACCATTCTTAGTTGAATTGGAGACCACTGTAGCGCAGGTCTCCCCATTCGTTCCCATGTCTGTTTCAGCAGAACATTCGCATCCGATCCTAAATCCAAGATGACTTTATCCATCTCATACTCTCCGATCTGCGTGGTTAGTCTCATTTCTCTTCCTATCCTTGTCTTATGCTTTCCACTCTTATGGACTACGTGCAGTTCTCCTGACGCGGTCCCAACGCATCTGTTAATGGGTTCCTATAATCCTTTTACAGCCTTATTGTCGCGGAATAACTTCATACATGTTTCCAAGAACGTTGTGAGCATAGATGGGTCCATTTCTAGCTCTGATTTATCTTTGCTTCCTGAAGTGGAGGCATCAGTGAAGATCTTCTTAGCTTCCATAAAGGTTTCCTGAGTGCACTCCAAATCAAACTATGCCTCTTTCACCGGAGCTTTGCGAACCCAAGTACTATCTTCTAACTATTTGCACTTGTCATCTCCCGTTGTGATTCCACTTCGGAGCACAATGTTCACATTCAAATCTTCCTTGTGCGGCTCAGACCTCATCATCTGCAGGTTTTGAGTCGGGGGAGGTGGTCGCATTCCTTTGTCGCATATCCTTGCTATCAGCGTAGGAAAATCTTCTGTCTCATGATAAAAAAATGTGCAATACAAACATGACGGGTGTGTTGGATTCATGCAATCACCAGAAAAATGTCCTAGCCTTCCGCAATTGTAACAAATCAATTGTCCGCGACCTCTTCCAGGTCCTCCTCCACCTCAGCCTCATCCGCACCCCTGAAATCCTGTTCGTGCCATTCCCGCATTCTGGTTAAGGGGTCACGTTTGGACCTAAACTCTATAGGTGGGAGTTCTATCCATCATCAACTCATAGCTTCTACAAGTGCGCTCGTCATGCCCCACCAACCTGCAAAAGTTGTAAAACAACTGTTGCGAATTTTGTGTATACTTTTGTAACAAGTGACAATTGTCTGTGGCATATTTTCTTGCTATTTGACAAATCGCGCACCACAAAGTAGGCACCATGCTAGGTCTTGCTTGAGCTTCTAGCCTTAAGGGAATCGATCCCCCTCCTGGGAGGTAATTCACAAAACCCGGGAAGTGGTCCTTGTCATAACCCGACCTTTGCATTTCATGCACCATACCTCTTTGTACAATTCTGGTCAAACTGTCCTATCTCGTTTCAGAGTCTAGATCTCAAGGCATAAGTTCTTCAGCTACGCGTGGATCTGCTGAACTCCTAAGTTAGGATCCTGCTTCGGGGTCTCATGTAACCTCATAGCAATCTCCAGGGCCTTTGCCTGAGTTGTTATCTTCTGCTGCGACAGTGCACTCCTTAAATGTGGCATTAGTGAAGCTACAAACCACTCGTGATGCTATACATCCGTCAGATTCATATTAGCTTTGCGAATCGTATATTTCAGCCTCTGATCCAGCTCCCAAGGAGTCTCACCTGGTAGCATCGTCATCTCTTTGAATCCAATGATCGACTATGCCTCAGACTTTGGCCTGCTAAGTTCTTTATTTAGTGCGACTTGAATATCCGCAATTCCCACATTCGGATTATCATTGGAGTGCCTAATATACCAAGTCAGCACATAGTCCTGGAGGGCATTAACCAGTGTCGATTTCTTTATATTGTCATCTGTAACTCCTTGCGCTTCCCATACAACCCTTACAATGAACGAGAATTGGTCTGGATTCTCATTTCCCAAACCCTTGAACACAAGCAACTTCACTGTGCTTGCCATATTGAATCGGGGTAGTGGTGGAGGTGGTACGGGTGAAGATGGAGGTGATGGTGGTGAAGTTGGCTGTGGTGTGGGTGGAGGTGGTGTTCACGAGATTCTTTGCCTTATTAGATGGATCATACTTCGCGGAGAGACCTTTGCGAGCTCTTCCTCATTCCCTTGCGGAGGTGAAATCAAGGGGCTAGTTTTTGGTCCCTTATTGCCTTCGTTTTTGTAATATTTTCCACTTCGTTTCTGTAAGATTTTCCACTTCGCGTAGCCCTGAACATCAAGGTAACTGCATAACCCTCTTTTCACACAATAGCATTTTAATCCAAGTATTCTAAGGCTTTACGTACTTACCTCGCGGTCCTTTGAGAAAGCGTCGCTCTGCCTCGCTATAGCTAACTGAGTTGTCAACCACGAACTCAATAACAAATCCTCCTATGATATGTTCGAGCCAATGATCAATGGCGTGCGTGATCTTATCCTTCGATGCTTCCAACCTTCGCACTAACTCTGGGGTCCACACAATAGGACCGTCAAGCTTCCAACTTCCTTGGCTATTTGCTAGCTTCGTGATCCACCGTATAGCTAAATAGGGAAGGACGCAAAGAAAATTTCATGGATATTTGTGTATAGGTAGCAGTCTAACAACTCTTCTTTTGATAGTCGCAGGTTTCTATTCTCTTGTGCTGTGAACTCGTGAATTTTTCTGTTCAACTAGCCTTCAATTTCTTTATTAGTTGGATTCCAATGATACTACATCAGACATCTCTATGCAGATTTCGGTCATAGCAACAAAACCATTTGTTGGCTTAAGGGGTCCTAATCCAAGTTCGAAGTTATTTAGCCAAACAAATCCCTACACTATTGGCCCTTTCAGCATCAGCTCGTGGAGCGTGGACTGAAGTCTCACCGGAAGCAGTATGGGGGGATGCTGGAACCAAGTTTCCATACCCTTGAAATGTTTGAGATGTCGGTTTTGTCCAACTATGCCTTCCTTCATGTAGATTTCTTCATGCACTATTCTAACCTTCAATACCTTCGCGATTTGTTATAATCGTCTTTCACACAGCCCTAATTAGTCGCTGAGATGCTTTCACGCTACTATGGCAGTGAACTGTGCTATTTCCCAAACTACACGTATCTTACTTATCTTCTTAACAAATATTACTTATCTTCATGTAACTAGTTAGTCTAACTTGCATTCACTTAATCAACACAGTTATACACCTTTGCGCATCATATAAGAATTAAAAGTGCAATTTATATCCAATGTAATAGATGCATAAAACAGGAAATAAATACACAGAAATGGTAGGAAACTTCTCTTTATTAATACTTCATACTGTTACAGACTCGACTCACCCTACGCACTCAGCTGCAGGGGTCCGCGCACTCAGCTGCGGACTACTAGACCTCTGTGCACTCAGCTGCAAAGTCTTCTCCTACTCTACGACCTAAAACTAGACTTTACTCCTCAGATATGACTCAATTCTTCATATTTTTCTATCCATTAGATTAGATCTGTTAACTACTTAGAGTCTCGCTCTATTTATACAATCCCATGGTCCTCAGAACATGGGTAGATCTCTAGAGTCGACATTACCATAACAAAATTAAGGGTGGATAACCCTATGACTCTTTTACAAACTATGCGCTTTGCACCCAAAAAATGCAGAGTATTTACATCAGAATTACAATCTTTGACCAAAATCTGGGCTCTAAGCCCCAAAACTTCCCTTAGGGGATCCCGCGCCCAACACTTAGCATAGGGAAAAGGCTCTGAAATTGAGTGTGTAAGGCCTAGGGTAGAAGTCCGCAGCTGAGTGCGTGGACCCCTGCAGCTGTGTGCATAGGGCAGTTAGAGTTTGTAAAGAAGACCTGATGTATCAATAAAGAGAATTGTTCTGGAATTATCTGTGTATGATCTACTTTACTTGTGTTATAAATGCATGCGATTAGGTTATGCTGAATAATGGTTTATGATTTAATGTTGTATTGATGCGCGAATCTATGTGTTTTACTTTGTTATATAAACGCAAGTAAGAATATCTATTTACACGAAGATAATCTTAATGCATGTTGAAGTTATTAGATACTTAAACTAATACAGGTAAATATAGAATTAAGTGTAATTATAGAGACACGTATGTGTCTGATTTGCTTATTTAGGTTACGCGAAGGACGGTCATAGACCTCCGCGAAGGTCTAGGGGTTGAATAAGAAAAGTATATCGATAAGCCCTAAAAGGCTTATCGTTTTGCATGGAGGAAGGTTTAGAGTATAAAACGACATCATTACCATCTCTGGGTGTGGAAACTTGGTTCATGCATCCCACCATACTACTTTGGGTGAGACTTTAGTCTGCGCTCCACGGATTGATGCTAAAAATGCTATTATTGTAGGGATTTTCTTTGCTAATAAACGTTGAACCTGGGTCAGAGCTTATCAAGCCAAAAAATGGTTCCGTTGCCGGGATAGGGATCTGCATAAAGAGATTTGTGATGTCGCATCACTGGAATCCAACTAAGAAATAAATTGAAGACTAGTTGGATAGGAAGATCCACGAATTCGTGGCACAAGAGAACAAGAATCTGTGATTGAAAAAAGAACAGTGGTTGGACAGATATCTGTACACAGAGATACACAAAATCTTCTTTTGTTCCTTCCCGGTCGAATTACACGAGTGGGTCGCGAAATTGGAAGATGGCCAAGGAAGGTGGAGGCTTGATGGTCTGATAGTTTGGACCTCGAAGTTAGCATGGAGATTGGAAGCCTTTGAAGATAATATCTCACGCATTGTTGATCATTGGCTCAATCATATCATAGGAAGATTTGTAACAAAATTCGCGGTCGACACTTTGGTCAGTTACAGCGAAGCAGAGAAACGCTTCTTCAAGGGACGGTGAGGTAAGTATTTAAGGTCTTTAATTAATTGGATTAAGATGCTCTTATGTGAAAAGCAGGTTATGCAGTTACCTTGATGTTTGGAGCTATAGGAAGTGGAAAGAACTTCAGGGACAAAGGGAAAACAGGCCCTGAATATAGCCCGCTGATTGGACCTCCTTTGAGTGACAACGAGGACGCAACATAAGCTTTCTCCATAGAGTGTTGTTTAGTTGATAAGACAAGGGTTCCCATGAATACCCCATCCACCCAAACCACCTCCATCTTCACCACCGCCGCATACACCTTTTGCCACACCACCATCACCTCCGCCATCGTTCAGTATGGCGAACTCAGTGAAGTTGCATGTGTTCAAGGGCTTGGGAAATGAGGACTCGGACCAATTTTGGTTCGTCGTGAAGGCTGTAGATCGGGGTATTACAGATGATTAGATGAAGAAAGCAACGTTGGTTACTACTTTACAAGAATGCACACTAACGTGGTACATTAAGTACTACACTAATAACCCGATGGCTTCATTAGCAAATATTCAAACCGCGTCGAATAAGGAATTCAATAGGTCCAAGTTGATGAGCCGCATAAATGGGTAATTATATGGGCCCATTTTACCTCCTAACTTAGTCAAATCAACCATTCTCTTAGCTTATTGTATGATTTTATGATTATATTTATGCTTATAGGGTGAGTTGAGTTAGTTATTATGCCATGTAGTCTAACATGTATTTAATGCAGATTATTGATGGATTTTGAGGTCAAAGTCAAGGATCTAGTGATCAAACTGTAGCAATAACTTGAAGTAGACAGAGGAGAGGACTAATAGGAGGGAATCCCCCTCATTTATTTCTCCTCACTTCGAATTCCCCTTCATTCAGCTCAGAGTACAAGCAACTGAATCATGCACTAGAAGGCAGCCGAGCAAGTGGAAGATGATTGATAGTTATCTTGAGTTTTGGGAGCCAAGTCTCCCTGATTTTAAGGAAGTTGTTGATAGCTTTATATGTATAAGTAGAGAGGCCTAGGGCCTCACTAGGGTCGACTTTTTTTCTTGTGTAAACTTTGCTCAAATTTCGAGCTTACTATTTTATGATAGTTTTATGTAATCTTGCTATTTTTTGATAATGAAGATGGAATCCGTTTTGAGCTAGCATTGAGTTACCTTAGAGGGCTGAAGCTCTTGGGTTAGGGCCCAATCCAAGTAGCTAAGCTTCCCTTTACTTGTACTTGTATTCTTTACTTCAGTTTGTAGATTAGTTTGTTGTTAAATGTATTTCTCTTATGGATAAGAATAGGTTGCTTTTGATGATTTAGTAGCTTGCTTCCATTTGTGCTTTCTGTAGCAGGTTAAGCAATGATCAGAGAAGATTCAAAAGGCTACAAACAGTGCATTGGCCTCTCTTCCTCCCTCTAGGACCATGATTTGAGGCAAAGACTCTCTTGCTACCCCAAAAATACAAATTTTTCTCATTCCTAGGACTTTTAGTGTTTACAGCTCTCTAGTAGGTTGATAGTCTAGTTTTGCTTTTCTTTAGATCTTCTTTATCATGTTCACTTCCTAATTTGCAATATTCCTTTTGCATGCTTTTCTTTCTTACAACATTGCCCAACATTTCCTTCTATACATCATAGTTTAGGCCATTTTAATGCAAAACTCTAGTTTTCCTAGGATGCACTCATTTCATTGGTTGCTTGATTTTCTTGGTTGATTTTTAGTTTCTATGCAGCAAATCTCTTCCAGCAGTAGGCCAACTTACCAACAATCACACCCTCCATCTGATCCATGCCCTATAGGTCTCCCAAACCTCATCTCAATTCTGCCCTAGTTTCCTTCATTTTACATAGAACTTCTTCCTCTCTCCTTTATCAAACCCAATCATCTTTCTCTCTCCTGGTGATTCATGGTAGACCTTAGGTGCCCTAACACCTCAATCCAACCTTCATCCACCTTTTTCACCCACTCTCACACCATCAAAGCAGTGAAAATTGCTCTTGGCCTCCTCTTGTAGGCCTCCTGTAGTTTCCCTGTTTTCCTCCTGTAGTTTTCCTGTGTCCTCTTGTAGTTTTTCCTGTAGGCATTATTTTGAAGGTCGAGTGTGGGAAAAGGCTCCAGAAGGCCACCCAAGACCTCCCAGGACCCATCCACACCATCCTAAGCAGGTAAGAATTCGCAATTTTGAAATTTGATAGTCATAATCTAGATTTTATCATAATGTTACCAGAATTTACATTATTTTCCCGACTAAATTATAAACTTTTTATGAAAAATATATTTCACTTTTTTTAAGATGAGAAAAATTATTTTGATGAAACATCAAATCACAAAATCAAATATATTTTACTACTTAATATTTTAAATTTTACTTTTTATTTTAAATAATTTTGTTTTAATTTTATTTTAAATAATTTAAATTAATACACATAACACTATATTTATGTAACATTTACAATATACTTATCATATTGAGGTGTAAGGTGTCTGTGAATACATATATATAAATTTAAATTTCATTCTAATTTTTTTTTTTTTTTGTTTTTTTATCTTTATTGAACGTGAATTTAATACCAATATAATTTTTAATAGATTTCAAGTTAATATGTAACCTATTCTAATTTTTAATAATCTTATTTATATTATATATAAATTTTACAGTTTATATATACAGTTTCTTTTATTTCATTTATTAAAAATCTAACTATACATATAGTTATATCTATATAAATATATATTTTAATTATTTTTCATGTGATATAATATATATTATATAATATATATATATATATATGAGTTTTTAAATTAAAATTAAGTTTATATATTTATTAACTAATTTAATATGAAGTTTTCAAATATTACCATTATAAATATTAATTATCATTATCTATATTTCATATAATATGGTATCTATATTAAAAAAATTAAAGAATTTTATTTATCCATAAAAATTTGAATTGAATCAAATTATTATTATTATTACTATTTTTAAATTTAGTAACATTGTTTCCTCCTATTATTATTATTTGTATTTAAGGTTTCATTACAATATCTCTTGTAATGTATTACTACTATCCTAGGTCTATCTTAACTCTCGATCTATTAAGCCACTAGAGGGATCAAATATCTTAAAATGTAAACCTCTTTTCTAGTTAAGATGGCTATAGGCTAGTTTAATTGCCCTTTTAAATATGCCATATTCCACATGAAAACCACGAATCAATATCATGGGGGAATACCATGAAGTCATTTGATTTTATTGTTATTTTTTACTATTATTTTTAATTTATTTTGACCAAGCAAAAATGCTTATTATTTTTATTTATATTTTTATGTAATGTGCCGAGTCAAAATGTGAATAGGACAAGACAGGACATTACCAGATCTCTACGATACTAGGTTGGAGAGTGCCTGTCCCTGCGACAACATCTTCCTTATACCAAGGTGGTTAACTCTTGATCTAGATAGATCAAATCTTTTAAAGTGAAATGAGATTTGATTTTTCTTGACATTTGGTAAAGTGAAAATGGATCTAAGTTAATTATTAAAATATTTATAATTTACCATAATATTAAATCTAACTATATAAACATTTACCTAAACACTTCAACTTGATCCAATGCTAGAATGTCTTCACTAAAGGTCAAAAGACTAGGAATTTCCCAATAAATATGTGATCTCGCATATATTGCATATATTCCCCAATACTACTTGATTGGACTTCAATTTTTGTATTTATAGTAACTTTAATGAGAAAACCATGAGAATTTGTTTCCCTTGTGGAGAATTGTACCTAAAGTATTTTGATGAGCCCTTTAAGGCTTTAGTCAAAAACCTTAAAGTTTGGTGTAGAAAGTTGTCCAATCCCATTATACTCTTCTATAATACAATTAGATAATAGGATGGAGCTTTGGTCCCTAAGCTTGCACTGTCTATGAGAAGCGAGTTAAGGCCGATGCAAAATTCAGTAATTAAGATTTTGCTACAAAATCGAAATTTGAAAAACTCTCTTTTTCCGGATTATTAATATGTTCATTAATATTTTTTATTTCATTGAAATATGTAATTACTCATTAAATAAATAAATTTAAACCATATATTTCATTTATATTAAATAATTATAATTAATTAAAGAATTTATGATAAAAAATTATAATAAATAAAGTCTAAAACAAAATTTCAACGGATCATCACATGAGTTGACACCAATTGCAAGTGATAGTAAATAGAGTCGACAGCGGAATTGCAGCGGGATGATTACATGGCTTTGCCGGATGAAAGTCTTTGAAAAAAAATTGTCAGGACTTCAATCAGCCAACGAAAAAAGGAATTGACACCAATTGCAAGTGGATAGTAATTAGAGTCTAAACCGGAAATGCAACGGAAAGTAAGAAGCGCGACATATATTGTTATTCCCACAAACATTTCCCACAAACATCACCGCAGCATCTGAAATGTCAAAATCGATAGGATCACATTTCTACTCCAACAGCGGTTATTCTCAAAAAGTAGATTAACCATTAAAACCTAATACATTTTTCTATAACTGGAGAAAATCCGAAATAATTAAATCAGGGTAGCAATTACCAGTGATAAGACTTTCCTGGAAAAAAGGTGACTAGGAGGCAAAGATCATGCCAGAGTTTCCGCAGCTGAGGTGCTTGGCGATCAACTGCCAGAAAATTTCAGCGAAGTGTGTGGAAAAAAATTACTATTTATTAAAAACTACAGCTACATTGATATTTAAACTACTAAACTAAATAGACTATGAAAAGAAAATGTAATTTTCGAAAAGCTTCGAACTAGAACAATAAGTAATACTTATAATATATCCCGATACTAGTGCGGTACAATCCAGCCATTCCCAGTTCTCGATCAATGACATATTGTTTGACCAAAACCAGCCAACAAAAGCGACGGAAGAAGAGGAAGAACAGATATTTACAACAACAGTTCACAATATCTAAAACTTCAACGGTTCAATGAGGTACAAAACACATGAATGACAGGAAATAAGATGAATTAAAGCTACGTAGAAAGCAAGGAAGAATACACGAATTCATCCTAGCGTCACTTTACAGGAGTGCATCTGCCATTGCATAATGAAAAGAAAAAGAGTAGGGCTCTGTTCAAAACCCCATAATACTAAATTTCATAGAGTTGAAAACGCCAAGATTAAAAGAATGCAAAAACAAACAGACGGAGAGGGCAAACAGACCAACCATGCACTGCTTAAGTTGAATTTAAGGAAAAGAAAAAAGAAAAATGAGGAGGGTAGAATCAAAACTTCAATCACAGTGCTATCCTCACAGTGAAACAAAAACCCCCCACAATCTCGCGTCATCTCGCCTCCTCTCCTGGTTTCCATTTCGTCTCCCGGTCAGCGAAATGAAACCGCTCATATCTACCATCTAACAAGTGCAATAACAAGAACGGATTCCAATAGATTTCAATCTAGTTTATTACGTTTGAATTATGGCAAATAGTACCGTTATATGGGCTCCCTTCTACCGCATTTTTTACTATTGAATTTTCCTTCTATGGGCACGATGCTTCTTTCTTATGCTTTTTAATTAAATGTCTTTTTATATGTTATTTTTAAAAATATTTTTTAATAAAATATTTACTTATAATTTTTTTTCTTAAATTTTAATTCTTTGCAAAAGATTTTGAATAATAATAAGTAAACACTTAACTATCATCATTGGACGGTAACCACTATCATCATCATCAAATGGTTCTCAATTTTAAGAGAACTTACCTCGTGGTCCCTTGAAGAGGATGCGATCTGCTTCATTGTAACTGATAGTTGCATCAATAGCGAACTCAGTCACAAATCCTCCAAGTATGTGATCAATCTAGTGATCCACGACCCACGTGATATTGTTTTCTGAAGCTTCCAAGTGCCTCACCAGTTGCGGGTTCCACACAATAGGGCCATCAAGTCTCCACGTACCCTATTTTTCTGCCAATTTAGACAGCCACTCATACAATTCGCAAGGGAAGAAACAAAAAAAAAACAAAACAAAACAAAAATCGATCTTGTCTGAGTATAGATATCTACTCAACCATTGTTCCTTCGATAATCACAGATTTTCGCAAGGGAAGAAACAAAAAAAAAACAAAACAAAACAAAAATCGATCTTGTCTGAGTATAGATATCTACTCAACCATTGTTCCTTCGATAATCACAGATTTCGGTTCTCCTGAGCCGCAAACTCGTGTTCCTTTTGATCGAGCCACTTCTCAATTTATTTCCTTGTAGGGAACCACTTGTTTGACATCACACATTCCTAAGATTTATCTTGGTCCTAGCAATGGAACCATTTGTTGGCTTAAGGGGGCCTAACCTAGGTTCAAAGTTATTCGCGCCAACCAAAAAAATGCTAATTGTTGGCCATTTCCGCAGGAACCTACATAGCGCAGGTTGTAGTCTCACCCAAAGCAGTATTGGGGGATGCTAGAACCATGTTTCTGCATCTATAAGCATGTGTGATGGTTTCCTTAGGTCCTTATAGGTTATATCTGCATTCACGGAGATCTATTCCTTTCGACTGTCAAATACTTCAACTCTATCGAAATGACCTTCAAATCTTTATGAAGGTACACGATCGTACTTAACATGCATAAAAGGTATAGTTTCACTACTTCCACGCAATAAATTGTATCCCTAGATCTCCTTCGCACAGATCTACCCTTTTCCGAATAACTAACTACAACAAATCTATATAATACTTTGTGAGGGTAGTTAATTATGCTTATCATGCATAAAAATTATAGATCCCATAGTTTCGTGCAGTAAATACACTTTAATTTCCAAGGAATTTAGACTTTTGTGATCCATAACATTTGTTTAGAAACTTTTTGACAAAATCACATAATTGATCATTTGTCGACGCGTTTCGAACCAACTAGTGTGGTTCGTCGTCAGGACAAGTTGAAGATACAGATCCAGTTTAGCGTGTTATCTTGAAAAATAGTAATATTATATATATAATATATATTATACTATATATAATATATATATATATATATATCATGTATATATAATATTTTAAATAATTAAATGGTTTAGTTTGTTAACTAACCATTGATCCAATCTATTTTTTAGTAAATATATTCTTTCTAGAGATTTATATAATGGATTTAATAACTTAACATTAAATATATTATTATATTAGGAATTGAAAAATATTAATTATATATATTTATTAATGATTTAAATATTAAAATAGATAAATTTAATATCTAACCAATGATTTAATTACTTGACACTAAGTATATTATTATTAGGAATTGAAAAATATTAATAATAACTATATTTATTAATAGTTTAAATAATTAAATAGATAATTGTAATATCTGACCTCGGTTCTGTTTATTTTTACCCAATTTACGTGACTCCTTAGATATAATAATAATTATAAAGAATATTAATATTAATTTAGTTAAAGGAGGTTTGACTGGGGTCCTTAGGTTGAAAAATAGCCGTTAGTCTTTCTAGCCATTGGAGTCTCTGCATAGACTAAATAACACGGTAAACTGATCTGTATCTTCAATTTGTCCTGACGATGAACCACACTAGTTGGTTCGAAACGCGTCGACAAATGATCAATTATGTGATTTCGCCAAAAAGTTCTAAACAAAGACTTTAATTTATAGAAAACAGATCATTGAGCGAAGCTGAATAAACTTAAATAGAAATAAGGGACAAGGTAGAGATGAAATAGATTTGATCCAAAACAATCTTTATTAGATTTAGCATTCAGTTATAGACTCTTTCCACCCTGTGCACTCAGCTACAGGGGCCCGCGCACTTAGTTGCGGACTTACCAAGGTCTCTGCACACTCAGCTGCAGGAGTCCTCCCTTTTCACCTAAGTACAGGAAACAAACTTTTCCTGCCTTAGCACCTTTCCCTTACAATGATTCTCTATCTGAATTTATCCTTTAGACTCGCTATGACTCAACTATATATAGCCTTTTCATTAGAATACCATGGCCTGCAGACCATGGGTGAGTCTCAAAACCAACCTATCACCTACCCATACAAGGGACTAAATCCCCCTTGACTCTTACTTAGCTTCGCGCTCCGCTTCCATGTTTCACGAAGTCTTTACATTTTTTAACAAAACTTATTACAAAAATTGAATTCATTAGGGGAATTTTGAGGTCTAAAATGGGCCTCCTAAGAAAAATGTACAATCAAAATAAACTTTATAAGAAACAATAGGATTCAAGATGATGATGTCAACCATGGGGGATGATTCACCATTTTTGGAGTAAAAAATTAAAAATATTAAAAAATAATAAAATAATAAAACTACATTTTTAACTCGTATTTTCAACTTATGTCCGTAAGGTTTTACTCAAATTTTGATCGGGAGTACTCATTGGATGCAAAATTTAATTCCTCATCCAAGGATTATGAATGTTGCATACTTTTGATGGACACTACTACACGAAAAATGAGAAATATATGAAAAACGTGATTGCAATCATGATTTTTTTATGTATTTCTCATTTTTCTTGTAGCAGGGTCGCTTTGAGTAAACCTATAGGGAGATAAGTTGAATTTACTTAGGAGGCCCATTTTAGACCTCAAAACTCCCCTAATGAACTGTAAAAAATTGACCCTAGGGACCTTATCCTAACAATAAAATTGTTCAATAATCCCACTGCATGTGCAATGTCTGGTCTACTACAAACCATTGCATACATTAGGCTATCGACTGCACTTGTTTATGTAACACGAGACATGTTCTCTTCCTCTTCTTGTGTCTTAGGACATTGTTCAGCAGATAAATTTACACCTACAGGAATAGGAACCTTCATCGGTCTACTATCCTACCTATTAAATCTCTACGTTATTTTCTTGACATACTTCCTCTCGTTTAATCAGAGCTTCCTTTTTGCTCGATCTCGTTTAATTTCCATGCCTAGAATATATTTTACAGCACCAAGATCTTTCATGTTGAATTTGGAGGACAATTGGGTCTTCAAATCTTGGATAATTTCTTTGTTATTTCCAATCTGCGACATATCATCCACATACAAGAACAAATAAATAACAATGTCACCAATAGATTCAAAATACACACCGTGATCTGATTTTCTTCTTTTGAAGCCAAGTCCCCATATATATGTATCAATTTTCTGATACCACATCCTTGGTGATTGTTTTAACCCATACAGAGACTTTTTAACCTACATACCAGTTCTCTCTTACCCTTCACCACAAAGACTTCAGGTCGCTTCATGTAGATCTCTTTTTCCAGATCCCCATGAAGAAATTTTGTCTTCACGTCCATCTGTTCTACCTCAAAATCAAAAGCAATAGCAACAAATAAAAGTAATATAATAGAAGCTACCTTGGGAACAGGAGAAAAGATATCACCAAAATCAATTCTCGACACCTGGGAATAACCTTTTTGTACCAACCGAGCTTTGTATTTCTCCATCTTGCCTTCTGCATTAATCTTCTTCTTAAACACCCATTTTCTTCTAATGGTTTTCCTTCCAGTCGGCAACTCCACTAAATCCCAAGCCTCATTTTTTTCCAAAGATACCATTTCATCAACCATGACCTCTTTCCAGAGATTTCCATCCTTTGAATTTACTGCCTCCCTGATAATTTTGGGATCATCAATAGTAATAAACAAAGTAAAATTTGAACAAAAAGCAAATGGACTATACCTTTTTTTCCTACCTTCCTTCTCGAACGGATCTTCTCACAGCTAGAGTTTGTGGTTTTTCATCTCATGATTCTTCTTCTGTTGTAGAGTACGATTCTTCCTCCTTTAACTCAAACTCTATCTTCTTAGGTTCCTTTGGTAGGATTTCATGTTTAATAACATCTTTCACCTCTCTAAACACCACATCGTTTCTATACACAACCTTCCTCATTTCTGGGTTACAAATCTTATAACCTTTCAAACCATCCTTATACCCAATAAAGATGCATCTTTCAGATTTACTATCCAACTTGGTTCTTTTCTCCTTTGGAACATGTACATATGCATCACATCCAAATACCCTCAGATATGAAAGAGAGGGTTTTTTACCAGTCCATACCTCTTGTTGAGACTTATCCTCTAATGTTGATGAAGGTCATCTATTAACTAGGTAACATGTAGTCTCCATCGCCTTTGACCAGAATTCTTGTCCTAACCCAGCACCACTGAGCATGCTTCTTTCCTTTTCCCTCAACGCCTTGTTCATTCTTTCTACAACTCCATTTTGTTGAGGTGTGTATGGAGTATTCTTTTGTCATGATATACCACGCTTCTCACATAAATCTTCAAATTCCTTCTTAGATAACTCTCCACCATTATCTTTCCTCAGCACCTTTATCTTCTTCTATGTCTGGTTTTCCACTAAAGCCTTAAATTCTTTAAACCTGTCAAAAACTTCAGATTTATTCCTGAAGAAATAGATCCATATATTCCTTGAGAATTCATCTATAAATGATACATAGTACACAGACTTACCTAGTGATACAACCAACACAGGTCCAAACACATCACTGTGCATACGCTCTAATATCCCTTTCACCCTCTTAATGCCAGAGGGGAAACTCACCCGATTCTTCTTCCCATATACACAATGTTCACAGAAATTGAAATCCAGAGAGAAATTAGACATACCTTCTACCATACCATTACCATGAAGTATTTGAAGTCCCTTCTCTCCAATATGTCCAAGCCTTTGATGCTATAGCATGGTCTTTTTTCCAAAGACCGCTAGATTTTTTGCTCCACTTTTAGGAACCACATAATTGGTGCACCCATCAATAACGGTATTACCCAAAAGCATGTACAGAATTCCAATTCGAGCTCCCCGCATCAATGCCAGTGCTCCCCGAACCATTTTGCAGATATCTTTCTTGAACAATGTTCTTACACCTACATCATCCATCTTGCTTACAAAAATTAGATTTTTGACCAATGCAGGAATATGCTAATCACCATAAAGTGTTATAATCCTTCCACCTTGCAACTTTAGCTTGAATTTTCTGCGTTTGATGACTCTACCCTTCCTATCATCCCCTAATAAGACATCACCACCATCATATTTCTCATACTCACATAACCACTCCCTATAGGGAGTGAAGTGAAAAGTTGCATCTGAATCAATCAACCATGCCTCATGATCTACATGTGTACTTCAAGAAGAAGCCAAGTACAAATCTTGACCTTCATCTGAGGTGTTTCTCACCTCTACATAAGGAGTATCATTAGATCCATTTCCTCTCTCAGGAGCTTTAGATCTACAATCATTTTTCAAGTGCCCATCCTTTCTGTATTTCCAGCACACCTTTATAGTTTTTTTGGAGATTTAGATCTGCCTCTAGATTTAGATCTCCTACTCGATGACTTATTTTTGCTTCTGTTCTGGGACCATCCTCGTACAGACAAGGCATCTCCATTCTAACCCTCCATGTTTTTTTTCTCATCCCCTCCAACAGCATGGATGAGACTATTTCATCAAACTTCAAGGTAGTTGTATTACTACCTATTGCAATAACCAGATTATCCCACGAATATGGTAGAGAATATAACAAATTGATGCACTTATCTTCATCTAAAATTTTCACATCAATAGATAACAATTGACTTACCACAGTATTAAAGGCATTCAAATGCTTTGCCACTAATTCTCCATCCTCATCCTTAGGTTATATAGCTTTTTCTGTAGGAACATTTTGTTCACCAAAGACTTAGATTAGTATAAAGTCCCCAACTTATCCCAAAAATCCTTCGTCGTAGCTTCCCCTGATACATTCAACAATATTGAATTTGAGGCACAGAACTGTATTGTACTATTTTCTTTTCGATCAACCTTTACCTAGTCTTATTCTAACATTAACATTGGTTTAGTACCTAGATCTACCGCGGTCCATTGATCTTTATCCACCAACAGATCCTCCATCTTGGGTTTCCACAACTCAAAACTATGACCATTAAATTTCTTGGTATTTATCTTTCCATTGCTCGCCATCTTATTTCACCAAAAGAATTTATCCCTTAGATCTCTCATTGAACATTGTCTACCACAAGCCCGAGCAAAACCCCTCAACAGCAAAGGCGTCCCCTTGGAGCCGAAATTGTTCTGATACCAAATGTAGGTTTTAACCCTGTACAGAAATTACCTACAAATGAATTCTTAAAAATAAAAAATATACAATGGCAAGAAACACAAAAAAAATACACAAAGATTTTCCCCTAGATCCCAAAACTGGGACCACCCAATTGACTTTTCATTATATTCCTTTAAATGTTTCAATACATATATATACATGTCGAAGCATTCATAAACCTCAATCCATTAACTCTGGATTAGAACATAACTATAGTTCCCTTGACCAGATCTACAAAATACCGTGGGCAGAAAACTATGATGCCCAAAACCATGTGCAAAACCCATGCACAAAACCATAGGTAGTTATGCCGACCTAATATAGGGTCCAAAAAAAATTCTCCTGCAAACCCTCTGATAGGGGGAGCTGCTGCCGCGCCGCGCCCCCCCCCGGGCTGAACTCGGCACAATGAAGGGGGGCTACCGTCCCCCTACTTCGCATGTGCGACTAGTCATGGAAAGAATATAACACACAACCAACAATTATTTTAAATACCTTGGACTACCAATATATTCTGGAGTGGCTCACAGTGATGATTGGGAAATCGTGATTCAAAAAATAAAAATAAAAAACTAAATTGGGGAACTCAATGGATTAATGTCACTGAGAAGTTGTCCTTATTAAATAAATGCTTTATGCCCTTCCTCTCTATTTTGGTATGGTTATTTTAGCTCCTAAAGGGATTCTGTCAAATAGGAGGTTTTTCAAAAAGTTTTTGTGGCAAGGAGTCAAGTCCAACGAAAATAGATTCCATCTTATTAATTGGCAAACAGTCAGACTTCCTATCCTCTGTGCGGGCTTAGGTGTCAAGGATCCCGAATTAATGAAGATAGAAATGGGTGCCAAGATCATTTGGAGGTTGATATCTCCCTTCTCTAAATGGTGGAATTCATCCCTCCTTAGAAAGTACTTTCATAAAAGTCAACTCCTGAGACCTGAAAGTGAAAATTGGAATGAGAAGGGATCAAAGATTTAGAATCTCTACAAGGGAGTTTCCCCCCTGATTCTTGATCATCTAGGATGGACAGCCAGAAATGGGAAAAGGATTCAGTTATGGAAATATCATTTACATATGAAAGATATTTTGAATCAAAACCCCAAAATGCATGAATTGGCGGATTGGATGAAATCCCATCTGCTAGTTTATATTGTTAACCTTTCAACCTAGGATGATAATGGTCACCGAAGAGGTTGGATTTGTCCAGTTGTTCCATAACACCTATTATCTTAATGGAGTAGGATGATTTATGCTTTAAAAGGGTCTATTCCTATCAACACTAAACTGATAGATGAAAGAATATGGACAACCACCACTAATCTCTCATACTCAGTGAAAAGAGGATATGAAGTGTTGCTTCACAACCATGGGAATTTGTCTTCTTTGAGAATGTGGAAATCTATCTGGAACACTGAAGGATTGCCCAAGGTAAACATTTTTTGTTGGGAGCTTATTTTGGGGAAAATCCTTATAGCAGAAAACTTAAAGAAAATAAAAATTCAAGGACCATCCAGATGTGTCCTGTGCAAAGAGAAGGAAGAGGCAATTTATCGTCTTTTCAAGATATGAAATTATGTTCTTTCTGTTTGGAAGGAAATTTTCAACGAAGTAATAGATGCTTGCCTTGCATCTTGGGAAGCGATGTATACAACTTGGATTCATAAAACTTCGTGGAAGTGCTCAAAATATGCAACAGGAACTCAGCATTGGAGCGTCCTCCCTAAATATATCTACTGGCTAATCTGGATAGCTCTACTATAAGGATTAATGCACAGGGATTTGGTGATGTAGAAACCCTCAATGATCTTCCTGGGATCCTTGAAAAACAGTCAGATTAGTTGTAGCTGTCACAAAGATACATGCATATCTATGTTTAACAAACGAATATTAAAGTGAGAAGGAATTATTACCTCGAGTCTTAGTGTGGTGTTGCTAGAGAGCACAATGCAGCTAGGCGGAAGACCCCTGAGTCAGCTCCAGATCAAACCTACACATAGAAAAGACAAGCGTAATATCATGGCATAAAACCTTGATAAACAATGCATGAACACATAAAGATATCTAGTTGCATATATCTAAGCCAATCATGCTAATGATATTGAATAAACATACAAACAAGTCATATTATCAACATCTCGAAGTGGACAACGCAATTGTAGTTCTATATTCATGTAGAAAGAGTGATTACAACCATCAGTTGCATCATCCTTCCATTACCCCTCTAGCTTGTCTCTCTCTCTTCCTTCTTAACCTCTTCTGATGCCTTAGTTTGAGACTCTGCTCAATAGTCAAATAGGCAATCCTTTCAAATGGTTTGACCTCTTTCACAATGGCCCTAGCCTTGCATATATAGCATGTGAGGTTAGGGTTGCCAAGTCCTTCATGAGTTCCATTAGGAAAAAGCAGTGATGTTCCCATGCCTTTGTGCTCTTTCCCGTTTTCATACTCCATTAGGAATTAGTAATTCCCCCAAACAAGTCGAGTTCTGATGTTTCCCTGCTTTTGTGAGTTGACATAGGAGAGAATCTTGGGATATTTCTGAGTCAAATCATTCTCTTGACCCATAGAAACTCATTAGGGTTCACTGACGCTCTTCCCAAGGTAATAGACAGAGTTACTTTGGACACTAACACACCCTTAGCCTTGCTAGGAATCTTTATAAAGCAGGTTGCTAGTGTTAGCTTGACAACTGGGCCTATGAACTTGGTCAGTCCTTCAATCATCATGTCTTTCTCCTCTGAGCTGATGAGGAGGTCATTTTCTTGTCTAACATATGCCCCCTAAAGTGTGAGATTAGAGGCTGCGATGATGGCCGAAATAATTTATATTTAACTATCATTTTCTTTGGAAAAAAGAGAGAGAGAGGATCGGAGCTTCGAGCAGTACGAGAAACCTGATACAACACACACACACACATATATATATAACAACAAAATAATGTCCTAAGTCAGGCATTCCCACGCTCAGTAGCTATGCCAGAGTGATTTTTTTAGAAAAGAGATATGACGATGCTGGTCGTCGATAAGCACAATGCATAACCTATGTCATAATAGGATCATTTTGATGAGTTGTCTCCAAAAAACAATAAACACAACTTGGGAGAGGAAACAAGGCTGAGTGATGAAAGACTCTACCCAAGGTCTTGATTTCCGCTTCACTGAACAGCATAGATCGATACATGTGAATATAGGCATTGATGTCGAACATGCATGAAATCATCTGATTATTAGTCAATAATGGATAATGTTAATAGACGCGAGGATGGCCACTGATAATGGTGATGGTCTCCAAGATGCACAGTACAATCTAGCGAGTGAAAATAATGTTTTTTTCGTCTAACACTTGTAGAATCGTTTAACCGGAAGCCAATAATGAAAACCCCTGACCAAACACAAGGTGACCTACCACTGTTGTTACAAGTACCAAGGCACTGAAGTGTTTCTGGGTCTTTTTCCTAGATATTGAAGTTGATAGGAAGAGACTTGTCAAAAGGTAGGCAATAAGGTGTCCTACATCAATCGACACTAAATGGGACAAGAATGATTTTTTTTTAGGAATCTTTTGAGCATTGGATCAAAGTGACATATGGCATGATGGTAGGATATGTTTGATGGTTTGATGGAGGAAACAGAAGATAAAGGTTTTCCCTTGAACAATAGAAGGCACGACAACGGTTTTAACCATGCAACACTAGACTCATGAACACCAAAGAGTGTTAGGATACAGAGATGCAAGAACATCGGGGTATATAGGCTAAACTCATAGGATGGTAAGATTCATATTGAGAGGTCATCATAAGGAAGGTTTATCTGAGGGAGAGCCATATTCAAGGGAGCGACTGTTGCCAAAAAACTCTTTCAAAATATGGAACATAACGCAATTGTATTGTCCACTTTCCCCATCTGATTAGTTTAGTGAGTCCAAATGGGTAAACTCATCAACCTTTTCATGTTTTAAGAGTCTGAAAAGGACCATAAAAAGGGTGACTCTATGCCCTATCTGATTAGTTTAATGAGTCCAGACAGGAAAACTCACCGATCTTTTCATGTTTTAATAGTTTGAAAAGGATTGTAAAAGGAGCGACTCTATTCCTCATCTGTGTAATTTAATGAGTCTAGACGAGACAACTCAGTGGTCTTTTCATATTTCGAGAGTCTGAAAATATCGTAAAGAACGAATCCAAGGTGGTCCCTTTGTCATAGTTTTTAACCGAGTGCGACAAAGGTTTAATAGTATACCCGGAACGGTTCCTTTTCCATGAGTTAATCTACTGAGTCTGGATAAAGAGAAACCTATGCTCAATAGATGTTTGCCTCATTTTATTACAAGTACAAGGAGATGGAGTAAACTCGATATTCGTCGTGAAATTTTAATGAGTCATGCAACGACAAACTCAGTACCTTCATTGAATCTTAACAAGCCAAATGAAGAAAACTCAAGGTATCTTTTTCAATTTAGTGAGCAAGGAAAAGGAGGTAAAAGAACTGCTCATTCCTTCTTCGTAGATTTAATGAGCCCGAAGGAGGGAAAAAAATGAGGGATTTTTCGATTTAAGAGCAAGAAATAGTCCCAAAAAAGAAAGCGCTCATATCATCGTCGTAAGTGTTTAACAAGCCTAATGACGAAAACTCGAGGTTTTTTCGATTTAAAGAGTGAGAAAAGTTCCTAAAAATAATGGTCGGAGCTTATTCATAAGTTTTTAACGAGCCTGAAGAATTAACTTGGGATTTTTTCGATTTTATGAGCGAGAAAAAAGTCCCAAAAAGAATGCTCAATTGATCTTTTTCAGTTTAGTCAGCTAGAAAAAGAGGGAAAAAGAGTTGCTCGGACCATCGTCGTAAGTCTTTAATGAGCCCGATGATGAAAAACTCAGGGATTTTTAGTTTTAGAGCGAGAAAACATCACATAAAATAAAGCGCTCATAGAGAATTGAACATGGTCATTTCTGGCGTTCGATCCTGAAAATTATTTCATCAAAACATGAGCAATTTATGCCAATATGGGGTCATAGCGCATGATAAATATCATTCGAAATGGACTACTTCTACTTTAATGACTTCAATCAAGATAAGTCATGTCTCCAAAGTGATTATAAGGGAGTTCTTGAGCCTCCACTTTCACCATTTGCATCATTTGAGAGTTGTGAGTGTGTTTTGGAGCTAAAGAAGAGCAGATTTTCCACGGACGATTGCAAGAGATCCGAGTGACTATTTGACATGCCATCAATCCCAGGTAGATGCCAAAACCTTGATCTTGCATTATTCAACCTTTTTTATCAGCTTTTGGGGTGATTTTTTGGAGAACTAAGGATCCCTAGTTCATTAATTGCGCCTAACGCCCCCTACCAGGCCTGTAGGGAGTGTTAAATGCCCTTTATGACCTAGTGGAGGGTGTTAATCCTCCCTGTTTCTCACTAGGGGGGGTGTTAGTGCATGAGGGAACACCCCAAAACCCTAGGCAGTGATTTAATGAGCATTTTTGCCCCATTTGCACTGATTTTTGGGTTGATTTGTGTTGGTTTTGAGCCATTATGACTAGTCTATGGAGAGAATGGGCCCATGACCGACAAGAATTGCTGATGTGAAATGATCCTCCTTGGGTATGGCACTCTCATTGTCTCATTCATACTTGAGAGGGTACCCATTATGCGCCCGCTGATGAGCTTAGGTCCCCTCGATCTGAGGGAGCCTAGACAGAGGTGATGGGCATCACTTGATCCTCGCACAGAATATTTCCGAAATTTTTGCGAAGAATATTTCTTCGAATGGCTTAGTGGCCAGATTGTGATGATTGACGACTATGCCTACGAGGGCATCGACTTCACTAGCGACACTAACTTGATTTTTCTGCCTGGAAAAAACTGGGGGCCTCAAGGTAAGAATGATTTTTGAGAGTACTTAAAGTATTTTTAAGCTTTTGAATGTTTATGGTATATTTTTGTTGATTTTATGGGTGAACAAGTACTGGCATGAAGCTTTTTGCTTGACACAGATGTGGCACCGGTACGACCTGCAGGCGAACCTCGCCAAGTGAGGCGAGGAGGCCAACTACTTGATGGGGGGTGATGTTGAAAGTCTTCGTGAGGTTCTAAGGGACCTGGAGGTCTTGAGCATGGGTGTGCCCCCCTTCCTATGAGGGAGATCCCCGCTCATATGTAGCGAAACACAGTCGGTGTGCCTGAGCTTTTTTTGGTTACTCTTCGGAGGATAGATCGAGCAGTGTTATCATTTCATGAGCAATAGGTTCTATTAGTAGGCACTTGGTATATCCAGCAGGTGTTTATAGCTAGGCTTAGTAGCCATTTTGTACTTAAAACATCCAAGTTTTGGGAATATTTTGATGTAAAAGATTGGATTTGATATATATATATATAAAGATATAGATATAGATATATATCTACAAATATTTGGTATTTTATGATGTAAATGGTTTTTAAGTGTTTTTGTAAATTTTTAACTATGTAAATATTTACTTTCATACATGTATCTATAGTGAATGAGACCAATGCCAATATAACACATAGTTTTCCAATGAATCAGCAATTGTATTAAATTATCTAGGAATGTGTTCATATGTGATAACCTCGAATGGACGTTCCAAGAGTCGTACCCTTAAATAATGACGTAACAAGGTTGGATTATGAACGTGATAATGATTTGTCAAATGCATAACAACAAGTTGAGAATCTAACTTGACCACCATATTGGAGATGTCCCTTGATGATGATTTAGTGAGAAGTCAAATTATGAACATGTACTCAACAATATTGTTGGTGGCAGTGCCAAGAAAGACCCCCTTGGAAACAATAGTTCCGACTCAAGTGTGTAAATGACCCAAGCAGCTGATGCAATGTGTCATGTGTGACGACTAGCACCATCCACGTATCCTATGTATGCCAAGGGTAATGAAGGCATCTGCATTATGAGAAATATGTATGAGACAAATACTTCAATAAATACCAAAAATTCTAGTCACATCAAAAAAGAAGCAAAACTTATAAATACATAAAATTACAAAGAACATGCCTAGTGTAGTACTAGGCATAAAACTTTTTCAGATGGAACCCATTTTGGGGCTCAGCAAGTGGGACTCCTTCCCATTCCTGAAGTTTGTATGCCCCTTTTGAGAGGGATTTCTTGATGACATATGGACCGAGCCATAAGGGTTGAAGTGTTCCTGCCCCCAAGAGGTCATGTTTTTTATCGTAGAGTAAAACAAGATCTCCCTCTTGGTAAGAACGAGGCTTGATCCTTTTTTCGTACTGGGATTTGACCCGGCACTTGTGGGCTTCAAGTGCCAATTTTGCATCTCAACGGGTTTCATCTTGTTGATTTAGGTATAGCAAGCACTCTTCTTCGACAGTAGAGTTGGGCAAGAGTTCAACGACGATTTTTAAGGAAGGAATCTGACACTCGATTGGTAAAACTGCTTCCAGGCAATAAGCTAGTTGAAAAGGTGTGAAGCCTGTAGCAGTTTTAATTGAAGTTCGGTATGCCCATAGCATAGGATATAACATTTGATGCCAGTGGGTTTTATGATTCCCTACTAACCTACGAATCATGATTTTTAAGACGCCATTGACAACCTCTACTTGACCATTAGCTTGGGGGTAGTAGGAGGATGATTGATCCTGGCAAAAACAGAGCAATGATGTTAATTCAGACATCATGTGATTCTGAAAATGAGACCCATGGTCTGTAACGATCGTGCAGGGCACTCTGAAGCGACAAATGACCTGATTAAATAGGAATAGCATCGCGGTTTCCCCATAGACCCGAAAGGTGGGAAGGGCTTTGGCCCATTTCATGAAATAGTCCACATCTACAATAATATAGTTGTGTCCAATTTGGCAAAGGTGTTGATGGAGATAATCGGGTGTAGTAGGGTCAGAGGAGGGTGCATTTTCTTTGTAAACACTTGATAAGGATGGCACTGTCAGATAGCCTTGATACAATCTTTGAACAAGGTTGGCCAGTAGTAGCTTGCACGCAAAATTTTCTGATCAGTAGATATGCCATACAGATGGCCGCCACATGCCCCACATGGCAGTCATTTAAAACATGTTCTGCCTCCTCATCAGTGAGGCAACATTGAATAACTGTATCAACATCACAGAGATATAATGTATCCTTAAGCACTAAATCGTGTTATGCTTGGTGGCGGATGCAACAACAGTCACCTAACGATAACTCAGGAAGGAAACGTTGCGCTTGGAGGTAGACAAGAATGTCACCATACCAAGGGTCAGTAGTGTCGATAAGATAGACAGCTTCATTCGTAAGAGAATCATGGGCTATCTCATTAGGATCGACAATGGAAAGATCCGACAAAATTTCGGTGAAGACTAAGGAATTTTTCGCCTTGGCAGCAATGAACACCAAATCAAATTGTTGGAGGATCACGATCCATTTGGAATATTTTGTTGAAAATGCAACAAGATGATGGAGCTTAGTGAAAAGAAGTCGCCTTCACTAAGTGGGTCTGTAGGCTATTTTTGGCACAAATTCTATTTTTAGACATATGGATCATGGTCTATGAGTTGCAGGATGCTATTTATTGAAGATTGGTCATGTTGGTAAAAATAGATGGATTTCTATTTTTAGACATATGGGCGGAGTCTATTTTTAGACTGCCAGTCTAAATACAGAACAGTCAAATATTATTAGCTCTTAATGATATTTGGACTATAAACATTATCTTATCCTCTTGCAGCACTTCAGTTCGAGCTACGGATGTGGCACATGCAACTACCAGAAGGAAATACGCTTTTCTTATGGGTTAAATTTTGAGCTATTGCATGAAGGACTTCAGTTAGAACTCAAGTGATTGAGTTTGGTGGAGTTAATTGAGGAGTTGATGGAGTTGTGTTCAATTTGACTTAGTTGAACTAGTTGTATTTAGTCTAACTAACAAATACACTAGTGATGAGTGGTGTGAATTAATTATTAATTAATTCACTAAATATTAACTCATAAATCAACTAAATAATACATCAATTAACTCAGTGCATG
Organism: Pinus taeda; assembly: GCA_000404065.3. Classification (NCBI taxonomy): domain Eukaryota; kingdom Viridiplantae; phylum Streptophyta; class Pinopsida; order Pinales; family Pinaceae; genus Pinus; species Pinus taeda. The sequence continues at coordinate 158,581 of APFE031615475.1, forward strand.
GACAGTTCAGTGGAGACAAGTGTTAGAGGTGAGTGAAAGGGCAAGACAGTTGTCAATTGTGACTATAGTTCTGCATGAGATTTGCACAATCAGTGGATTGAGATTGCCAATGAGGATTGCATAGTGCAACACAAGGGAAATATAAGTTTGGATCAGCCATTCTCATCTATTCTCATGCAGGATTGCGCAGTGGAGGCACGCAAGCAGCGAAGGAGATTTGAACCTGTGATTGATTCAAATCTGAGCTAGTTTGTGTGTAACAGGTGAAGATAGTACTGAGTACTTGCGAGGAGTACTGTACTATGTATTGTTACATGTTCTCAATCAATATAATATACAGATAGCTGAGGGGTTTTCAACTGTATGCTTTCCCCAGTACATACTGTGTTGATATGTGTGATTGATGTTTCAATGTGCGCATGCGATTGTTTTGTAATTCCGCAAAATTGATGATCAATGGTAGAGGAGTTTATGTATTATGCATGCATTCCGCAATAGTGTATAATTAGGATAATCTCTGTGAATAAGTGTTATATTATTCAAAATTTCTACATGGCATCATAGCTATTTGATTTGTAGAAAAATTTCTACAGGATATCAAAGCGAGGATTGATCATCGGATCTATTATTCCGAAAGTGTTTACATTTTATTTATTTAGGCAGAGTCCATAATCGGGCCAGGTAGCCTCTGGATTCATCCTTCTTTTGGAAGTTGAGATATCAGGTGAATTCCCATACAGTCAATCTCTGTACGAGAAATACTTTGTTCTCACGAATTTTAGATCAGAAGCGGTTGAGTTTTGAGCTGGTGGAATTCGAATTTGCAGCAGTGTTTTCTTGGTGTCGAAGTTGAAATGTCTTTGAACGAATTGCGATTGGAGTATTCCCTTGAAGGCAGCTTGAATTATATTGCATGGAAAGACAGGATGGAGGTAGTGTTAGATGACAATGGGTTGAAGGAATTCATAGATGCGAATGTCCCAAAACCTACCGATGCTGCTCAAGTTGAGGCTTGGCAAAAGAATATAACAAAGTGTCAAAGGATTCTATTGGAGGGCATGAGGGATCACATTATATCCATCCTCCATACAAAGGCTTCTCCATACTTGATGTGGAAAGCATTGACAGACTTATTCCAAAGCAATAGTGACCAAAGGAAGTTGGCGCTCAAGGATAAACTCAGAAACATCAAAGCTGAGAAAGGAGTCAATATGCCCAAGTATCTCATGAAGTTCACCCAATGCCGGGATGAGTTGGGAAGTGTGGGGGTGATTGTCGATGATGAGGACTTGGTGAACTTTGCTCTCCTTGGTCTTCTGAAGAGTTGGCATTCCTATCTAGACTTTGTCAATGGTCAGGAGAAATTGCCAGGATGGGAGAGACTTTGGTCGGATCTTGTGCAAGAGGAGATTAGGCAAAATACCAGGGACAGATATTCATCAAAGCCATCTGATGAAGAAAATTGCGCTTTGGCTGCCAAAGCAAAGAAGGGGAAGAACAAGAAAGCTTCTCATTTCGGTGCAAAAGGCAAGAAGCAGGACATGTCCAAGGTGAAGTGCTTTCACTGTCACCAGCACGGACACTATGCCACAAATTGTCCGCAGAAGAAGAAAAATAAGCAAGCTACTGGATCTGCAGCAGGAGAAGCTTTAGCCTCGCAGTTTGAGTTGCATTTTTCCTTGATCGCATTCTTGGTATAAAGTGTGATGGGATCAGTATGGTTCTTGGACAGTGGTGCATCTTTTCACATGACAGGAGATTGAGATTTTTTTTCTGATCTGGATGAGAAAGATCTTTGAGTGCACATTGAGATGGGCGATGATGGTAGATACAGTGCGACCGGTATTGGTACCATTTCCTTTGAGAGGGAGTCTGGTAAACCCTTTGTATTGAAGGAAGTGATGCATGTTCCAGGATTGAAGAATAATCTTATCTCTGTGGCGATTTTAGAAGACAAGGGATATGCTGTTGTTTTCAGCGAGGGAAAGGCTTTCCTACGCAGCAAGACAACTGGTGAAACCCAGAAGAGAGGGGTTCGAGTTAATAACCTTTATCAATTGCATGTAGATGGCTGTGCAGCAATGGCATGCAAGGCAGAAGGAGTGGTAAGCCGGGATGATGGCGAGCTGTGGCACTGGAGATTGGGCCACCTTCACCATGGAGCCTTGAAGATATTGCAGTAGATTTCTACTGGGCTTCCTAAAGGCACTCTTGCGTAGTCAGATCAGTGCAAGGGGTGTACTTTGGGAAAATTTGTGAAAGCCACCTTTCACGAGAAGGATTGTTGCACCACGACGATCCTTGAGAGAATTCACATAGACGTGTGTGGACCTTTCTTAGTAGCTTCGACAACAAAGCACAGGTACTATGTGATATTTGTTGATGATTTCTCTCGAAAGTGTTGGATCCTCTTCATGCAGAAGAAGAATGAGAAATACTCAAAGTTCTGTGAGTTCAAAGCACTAGTCGAGAAGGAATCGGGGAAGAAGGTGAAGGATCTTAGGAGCGACAATGGTGGTGAATTCATCGCTGGTGATTTCAAGGATTTCTGCAGTGCATAAGGGATTCGAAGAGAGCAAATAGCTCCCCATAACCCACAACAGAACAAGGTTACTGAGCGGAAGAATATAACGATCGTGGGTGTTGCACGGGCGATGTTGCATGATCAGGGCCTACCCCTTCACTTGTGGGCGGAGGCATGCAATACTGCAGTATATGTGCAGAATCGTTGTCCTCACAGGATACTTGGCATGAGTACACCCGAGAAGGCTTATTCTGGTAAGAGGCCTGATATTTCTCATTTGAGGATTTTTGGTTCTCCTGTTTACATGCATGTAACAAAGGATGACAGGAAGAAGTTGGATCTGACTGCAGAGGTTGGGATATTTGTGGGGTACACTGATACGCCCCATAACTATCGTGTGTATTTGCCAGACAGTCGCAAGACTGTTGTGCGACGGGATATAAAATTTCAGGAGGAGAAAGCCATGAAGTGTTTTCTTGAGAAGGAGCCACACTTGCATGTAGATGAGGAGCTATTAGTTCCTAAGGATGAGCTTCAGGATGTGGATCAGCCACAAAAGGAAGTTCATGGAGTGGAAGAGACCACTCATGCAGCGCCAACCATCAGAGGGCGAAAGCGCACTACAGAAGTTGCGCGACTAGCTCAAGATGCAGAGAAGGTTGTAGGACCACCTACAGTAGAGCGCAGGCAGAGACAGTCACGGGATCGGTACACTAGATACATGGCTCTTGTGAGCAAATGTGTCGTGACGGAGCCATCCTCTTTCGAGGAAGCTGTGGAGGAACCCGCATGGGTAGACGCCATGGTGGAAGAGTATGATTCGATTGTCAGAAATAGTGCATGGGATATTGTCCCAAGACCGGAAGGGAAATCAGTGGTGGGTTCAAGATGGATCTACAAAGTCAAGCAGGCAGCTGATGGGAGTGTGGATAAGTACAAGGCAAGATTTGTTTCTCGAGGCTTCTCACAGATAGAGGGGATCGATTATGAGGAGACCTTTGCACCTGTCACAAGGTATTCTTCCATACGGACGATTCTTTCTCTCTAAGTGTAGATGGGGTGGCACATTCATCAGATGGATGTGAAGATTGCGTTCCTCAATGGAGTCATTGAGGAGGAAGTCTACATAGAGTAGCCCAAAGGTTTCAAGATCTTCAGTAGCGAGTCGCATGTGTGCAGGCTCAAGAGAGCGCTGTATGGGTTGAAACAAGCACCTCATGCTTGGTACACATGGATAGACAGCTATTTCATCGGACTTGGATTCTCCAAGAGTGAGGCAGATCCTAACCTATACCAGATTGTGGTGGAGGGTAAGTTGTTTATCATTGTACTGTATGTAGTTGATTTGATTCTAACGGGAGATGAGTTGTTGATACTTTCATGCAAGGAGGATCTTGCTCGGGAGTTTGAGATGAAGGACTTGGGCCTCCTTCATTATTTCCTGGGATTGGAAATTTGGTAGCGCAGTGATGGACTGTTTGTTTCTCAGGGTAAGTATGCTCGGGAGATACTGGAGAAGTTCAACATGCATGGCTGCAAGCATGTTGATACTCCTCTTCCTGGAGGTTGGAGGAAGGAGGATGTTACTTCGGCGGAGGTAGTGGATGCCACTGTTTATTGACAGTTGGTGGGGTCGCTTATGTATCTAGTCAATACACGACCCGATATATGCTATGCTATTAACCAGCTTTCACAAGCCATGGTTAAGCCTACCAAGCTCTTCTGGAAGGCGGGCAAGCATGTATTGCGTTATATCAGAGGCACATCAGGATATGGATTGTGGTACAGACAGGAGGATGAGGTGAAGCTATGTGGCTTCACGGATGTAGATTGGGCAGGGATCCCAACGGACAGAAAGAGCACATCTAGAGGGATCTTCAGTATCGGATCGACAGTAGTTTCTTGGTACAGCAGGAAGCAGAGATCCGTGGCACTCAGTTCCATGGAGGCCGAGTATATGGCAGCAAGTTTGGCTACATGAGAGGCTATATGGATGAGGACGATCCTGGTCGGGTTGTTCGGGTCTCATTTGGATCCTACTGTGATTTACTGTGATAACCAGAGTTGCATTAAACTCTCAGCTAATCCTGTATTTCATGATAGATCCAAACACATCGACATCAGGTACCATCATATCAGAGATTGTGTGTAGCGAAGAATCATGTTACTTTAATATATTCCCATGGAGGATCAGGATGCTGATATCTTGACGAAGGCACTCACCAGGAGCAAATTCGAGTACCACCGAGACAAGATAGGGGTTGTTGATAATCCATATCTTCTTGAGAGGGAGTGTTGAGATTGCAACAAGATGATGGATCTTAGTGGAAAGAAGTCGTCTTCATTAAGTGGGCCTGCAGGCTATTTTCGGCGCAAAGTCTATTTTTAGACATATGGATCATGGTCTATGAGTTGCAGGATGCTATTTGTGGATGATTGGTCAAGTTGGTAAAAATAGATGGACTTCTATTTTTAGACATATGGGCGGAGTCTATTTTTAGACCGCCAGGCTAAAAATAGAACAATCGAATATTATTAGCTCTTAATAATATTTGGACTATAAACATTATCTTATTCTCTTGGAGCACTTCAGTTCGAGCTACGGATGGGGCACATGCAGCTGCTAGAAGGAAATACGTGGTTCCTATGGGTTAACTTGAGCTATTGCATGGAGGACTTTAGTGATTGAGTTCTATGGAGTTGGATCAGGAGTTGATGGAGTTGGTTTCAGTTTGACTTAGTTGAACTAGTTTAGTTAGTCTAACTGGCAAATAACTAATGTGGTGTGTGGCATTAGTTATTTAAAATTCACAAATTATAACTCATAAAATCAACTGAATAATACATGAGTTAACTTAGTCCATGGACCAATTCAGTGGAGAACAAGTGGTAGAGGTGAGTGAAGGGCAAGACAACTGTCAGTTGTGACTATAGTTGTGCATGTGATTTGCACAATCAGTGGGATTGAGTTGCCAATGAGGATTGCGTAGTGTTACACGAGGGAAACACGTGAATGGTTCAGCCATTCTCAGTATTCTCTATGCAGGATTACGCAGTGGAGGCAGGCAAGCAGTGGAGGTGATTTGAGCCAGCGATTGTTTCAGATCTATGATGTATTGTGTGTAGCAGTGGAGCTAGTATTGTACTGTGTACTGTTACATGATCTCAATCAATATAATAAAAAGATAGTTTGGGGTTTTTAGCGAGATGCTTTCCCTGTGAAAAATATTGTGTTATGTGTGATTGATGCTTCTATATTCGCATGCAATTGTTTCTGCTTTCGCAAATTGATGATCAATGGTAGATGAGATTATGTATTATGCATGCATTCCACAATAGTGTATAATCAGGATAATCTCGGTTGAATAAGTGTCATATTATTCATGAAATTTCTACATGGTATCAGAGCAGGTTGATTTGTATAAGAGATTTCTACAGGATATCAAAGCGAGGATTGATCGTCGGATCTATTATTCAGAAAGTGTCTACGTTTTATTTCTTCAAGCAGAGTCTGTAATCGGGCCAGGTAGCCTCTGGATTCATCCTTCTTTTGGAAGGTGAGATATCTGGTGAATGCCCATACAGTTGATATTTGTACAAGAAATACTTCGTTCTCACCAATTTTAGATCGGAAGCGGTTGATTTTTGTGCTGGTGAATTCGAATTTGCAGCAGGGTTTTCTTAAAACTCAAGTGTGAAGTATTTAACATGTTCTTGGCCTTTAAGGCCTTTGTTGAGAAACAATTTGGACATCAAATTCTTAAGCTAAGATCTGATAATGGCGGAGAATATGTTAATGAAAAAATCATCAACTTTTGCACTGAGCATGGAATTCAAATGCAACATATTGTTCCATATACTCCACAAAAAATGTTGTAGCTGAAAGGAAGAATTGTACCTTAAAGGAAATGCCTAATTGTATGCTTCAATATAAAGGACTTAGTCTTAATTTTTGGGCATAAGCAATTAACTGTGCAAATTACATAGTAAATCGCACTCCTACTAAGGTTTTAAAGAATATCACTCCAGAAGAAGCATGGAGCTCAATTAAACTAGATGTAAGTCACTTTCGTGTTTTTGGAAGTGAAGCATGGGCTCATATTCCCGATGAGAAACATAAAGCCTTAGAACCTAAGAGTGAAAAATGCATTTTTGTTGGATATTATGAAGATGTCAAAGGATATAGACTTCTTCCACCTAAGTCCAAAAATGATATCATTAGAAGAGATGTAAAGTTTGCTGAAAATATATCTGCCTACGAGCCTAGTTTGACGGATGTGCCACCTCTCTCTATCCCTTCTACTTCTGAAAATATTTCTTCTTCAGATGATGATAGCGAGGATGGCAATCCTCCTCCACCTTCTCAAGGTCCTCCTTCAGCTCCTCAGCTTCCAAAATGGGTCTGTTCTACTGGGGATGCAACAGGTGCTCTTGCAAGTGATCCTACATATCAACGACGTACACGTTCTCAGTTCAATAGAGCCTCTCCTTTACTAGCTCAGGCTTCAGTGAATTATGATCCTGACACCTTTGCAGAAGCTTTAGGCCATCCAGATTGGGGCACAGCTATGAATGAAGGATATCATTCATTATTAGCAAATAATACATGGGATATTGTTCCTCTTCCAAAGGGATAAAAACTTGTTAGATGCAAATGGGTTTACAGAACCAAGTTTGGACCAGATGGAAAAGTTGATAAACATAAAACTCGTCTTATTGCTAAGGCTTTTTCATAAGTTGAAGGCATTGACTATACTAAAATCTTCTCCCTTGTTTCCAAAATGAACTCTATCTGCCTTATTATTTCCCTTGCTGCCTCTTTCAAATGGGAAGTCCATCAGATGGATGTTAAAACTGTGTTCTTGCATGGGGACTTGCATGAAGAAATCTATATGGAACAACCTCCTGGATTTACAAAAAAAGACTCCAGCCTTGTATGTCAGCTTAATAAATCCCTTTATGGTCTCAAGCAAGCCCCTCAGGCTTGGTATTCCAAAATGGATAGATTTCTTTTAGATAATGGCTTTTCTAGGTGTCATTCTGACAGTACCGTCTACACCAAGAAAGTGGGTAAGTATCTTATCATTCTTGTTCTTTATGTTGATGATCTTATCCTTACTGGTAGTGATCCCAACCTTATAAACCTTGTGAAGTCCAACTTTAAAAAGTAGTTTGAAATGAAAAACTTAGGACACTTAGGAGAGAAATAAATCAAAAGGAGGCTACCTTAGTAGAGAAAATTTTGAGATCTATATCTTATAAATTTGAGTCAAAAGTATCTTCCATTGAAGAGAAGCAGGATCTACAATCTATTATTGTTTTTCAACTTCATGGAATTATAATTGCCTTTGAAATGAGGAAAGGAGGTCCATTAGATATCATAGAAGGCGCTTTCAAAGCCTTGACAAAGGGAAAATAAAAGGAAGATTTCAAGGAATCAGGATATATATCAGAAGAAGATGAGGTAAACATTGTGAAGAATCTTCAACGGGGTTCTGGAAGATTAAGAGGTAAGCTTCCCTTCAAATGTTTTGCTTATGGTAGATTTGGTCACTATGCTACTAAATGTCCTCATAAAGATAATCATGACAAAGGAAAGGACTCTACAAAAGGTAATATGAAACAATTTGTTAATAAAAGAAGTTATTATACTCATGAAGATAGTGATGGATTTTCTAATAGTGATGAAGATGAATCTGAACAAGATATTAAACTTCTCATAGCTTACAAAAATGATGATTTTATGGATGCCATAGAAGAAGAAGATTTTCTTAAATAAATCTCTCAACTTAAAATATGTTTGGAAGAAAAGAATATGGTCATAGACACTTTGACACATCAACTCATTGAAAGGGATTTAAAGCATAATGAAAAATTAGAATGTGAAGTAGTGGGCTTAAGAAAAGAATTTGAGAAGACAAAATATCTGAATCTTATATTTGCTAAAGGATCATAAACCTTATATGAAATCATCAAGGTTCAATGCTCTCCTCTTATAAAGACTGGTCTTGGATACACTGTAGAAACATCCCAACCGGAAAAGCCTTCAGCCATCACCAGAAGCTATCTTTATGCAGTAAAAATCAGTGAAGAATGCTTCAATCCTCAGTAAAATCCTAAAGGTACTCCCCAGGTAAATTATGCTCATTTTACTCCATGAGTGAACATCATTAGAAGCGCCAACCATAAGGTGAACAATACCAAAATATTTTATGATCACATAAACTTCTTCTATAATGGACAATGTTTTTCATGCCATAACTTTGGTCATAAGGCTGTGTTGTGACCGCCAACAACGCCCCTCCTTATGAAGTGTTATTGTTAATACTAAATAAGTGGGGACCCTCAGTAAAAATCTAAAAAATCAATTAGTGTTATATTTCCTTGAAACTTACAACATCATGGATTTAGGAAAATACCTTTGAAGAATCTAAAAACCTAAGTTTCATAATGAAGAAAGAAAATTCACTCCTTAAGAGATATCGCATCGCGCAAAGAATGATAAGGTACCTTCTAATGAGTTAAAATGATGAAAAAAGCGAGATTGCGACACGAAACTTCATCGCATGGCATACGTTAAAGAAGCACTCACATTGAAAAACTCTAAAATCGCCGATATGCGATATCGCATATCGCACATCGCAAAAATCACATGAATTACGCATAAGGATTATAATGATTAAGTGATCTGCGATATTGCGATACTGCGACACTGCGATGTTGCGATATTGCAATACTGCGACCTTGCGATAGAACAACACGATGAAATTGCGATATTGCGATACAACGATCTGGGATATCGCAAAGCAAAATCGCAGGACCTCTCCATCGCAGTTGGTTCTGGCTCATTATTCAAGAAAAAAATTTCAGCCAAGAGTTGGTCATGCATTTTAATGCGAATTAATGAGTTGTTTCCAGTTGTTAATGAAGTATGGTGTTGTGTTTTTCGAAGAACTAGTTCACGTAAGGTGGCATGTTTTTCATATTTGCGGCATTTAAAGTTTTTATGTCATTATCTTTTATCATTACTTCCACCTCAATGTAAACTGCAGGAAAGAAGGACGAAGCGTTATACAAGGCAGTATGCAGAAAACTATGAGGAGGAAAGGCAACACTCCAATGTCCATTTCGGAAGGCACACCTAATCCACTTAAGGGAGAGAAAGAGCCGCATAACTCTTCTGAGGCATCCATCATAGATTTCTCATATACAGCCATGGTTGAATGGGAACTGAACGATGCTGGTACCAGAAACAAACAGTTTAATTCTCAGGGTCAAGAGCTCACGGAATCACTATTTTTACAAATTTTTAGCTTTATACCAAATGAGAGAAAAAAGCGCAAGAGGCGAAAAACGCATCAGGGAAGCCCAGATCAAGAAATAGAGGCAGTTTCCGATGCGCGATTAGCGCTAATCGCACATTGCTAAGAAAACTTGCTCGAAAAGGAAGGCTCCTAGTTACTCAGTCACCTGCAAGCCCCGAAAATTGCAAGAAAGCAGCGATAGAAACAAACTGGAATCAGAAGACTAAAGGAAAAGCAGAAGCAGTCCAAGGGTTAACCAAGTTGAAATGGGATTATTACCAAGTATACATGGTAATGCCACATAGTCATTGGATGACTCTCAAGTATATCATCAATTTTACTAAGAAGATAATGCCAGCTCTTGTCGATTCTGTTTGCTTAACTCAACCAAAGACGGAAGACAGTCAGCCGACTCCACTCAGGAAAATATTGAATGCTTGCGACATTAAGGAGCAAATTTAGAAATAGTTAGATAGTAGATTTAATTTTAGAAATAATTTTGCTTAGAAAGAGGATGGTCATTTAAACCGAATCCTCAATTTCTGTAAATAAGTTATTTAGTTAGTAGTATTTAAACCCTTCTCATGCATTTAGAGAAGGATCCAGAAATTTATCAAAAACTTGTCCTCAGAACATGCACTTTTGCACCCTCAGAGGAGGTTTTGGTGAATGAATGGAACAGGGTTTATTTGATATTTGCATTTGATATCTGCTAGTGATGTTACACTTCTGTACTCTTAGTGGATGTTAAATCAAGGAGAGATAAATCAATTGTCGCTTGAAGCTCATGAGTAGGACTAGTTATAAATGGTACTTTTGTCTCTTAACCATTTCTACTTATGTGTTAAAGTGATATTCAGTTTTTAGTTGTTTATATATTACATCATGGATGTCTGAGTTCTCATTTGGCACTTTTGTACGGTGATAATTATTTGTTTATGTTTAGTGTATGAATAACTCATTTATGCGATAAGTTTTCACAACTGTTTCATCTAACTTCTTATATGAAGTAGTTCATCTTTATTGAATTATTTTCTTATAATAGCTGAATGATATTTATTACCAGTTATTGTTTGAAATCTTTTTAGATCGCATAGAAGAAAGATCACACACCGGGTTAGCATAAATTTTGATGTTTTTCTATTTATTAGAATACAATAGCACAACATTAGATTAGAATTAGGATATAAGTATTCCATTTAGAATAGAAACACCCATCTTTCTCACACACACATACTGAATTGGGAAATTGGTCCCATATCCCCAGTCAGACCCGCTAAACGAAACAGATAAGGAGTTGCCAACCAAGGTCCGGACCGGGCGGGTATCCCCCTTGTTGTTGACCTAATTTTCGGGGCCTCCAACATGGCCACAATAGGTGGTAGTATAAACTGCATGTTTATTCCTTATGTTCCACAAGAGTTTGAAAACCCCATGATGTTCCCCATGTGATCTGGGATTTTCGTGCACACCACCTAGCAGATCACCAGAGAGACAATCCATATTCCTATTGTTAGTATCAATGGATCCACAACCCAAGTCACCCATGTGGCCACCCAAATGGTTCCATTCCACCTCCAACATGGTCCTCATGTGAGCCACATGGGCCGACGTGTCCGAAGTGAGGGGACCATATAAGGTCATAATATGATGGAATGATGGAATAAAGTATAAAAATAATAAACGGTACACACCCCAATATTTGGTAACCAGTGATTGTATCCCACCCTTAAATGCACAAGTGAAAGAGGTAGGTCAACTACCAATAGATCTGCCCAGTCCTTGCACTTTAGTAATAAACAAATCCCCTGTCGTCATCCAGAGAACAAAATATCACGCCACATTGCACCTACATGTCCACATTCCAAGGTCTCTGCCGCCGAAATCAAAACCCCAAAAGGAAAGTAGATAGGAATAGTATTGAAAATATTGTGTTGACCGATCCAAAGTCCCGAGAACACAGTTTTCGATGGAAATCACTGTACATAGCACTAAGTGACATATGTCGTGAATAAATGGAATGTGACCTATCATTCGACAGGGAGAGAATACCCATAGGCATGTCACCATCGAATAATTTGAAAATTTTGTTTTAGTATGGTCAACCAACCTTGGAGAAAAATTCCGGCAAAGATCGCCAACCCTAACGCTATGTGCACCAGACCAATGCCAGTAATGGAAAGAGTAACAAGGAGTAATCAAGCACAATAGGGCTTGTAGAGAATATAACTTAATCTTCACAGCAACAACAACAATATCCTAAACATGTCCACCACTTGTTATAAAATCTGATCCTAGATTCTTTGCAGGGTTTGGAAATAATTAATGCATCCACCCACCGATGCCAGGGTGTTTTATATTTAGTAAAAACCAGGTAGGATCCCTCCCCATGTTAGTGAGGAGGGAAAGAAAGTTCAAGAATATAGCAATTTCCTCGTTCGAAACTTCCATGTAGGCACGATGGACCAATTTAATTCCATCGGTCACGTTCCCAGGCTCGAACACGGTTAAACCGAAATTATAGTAACAACACAATTACAGTATCTGGATGATCCAAATAATCCATTACCCAATTAAGTCCACTCCACCTTTTTATGCATTATATAGATTCTAGTCGTGGATAAAGCCTCAGATGAACCATACTCCCAAACACATTAAATTCTCACCCTTGATTTAAAAACTCAACCAAGACTTCTTCAATATATAAATGCCTTCCATGAACTAACATATTTAATCTTACTATCTAATCATGATTTGCAATTTGTAAAAATATTAATGTGCCAAATTTCATTAAGAAATGTGTGTTGTGATAAAAAACACTCTCGTTGTATGGTTTCATCAAAGAAGTGTGATCGTATTAATTGAAATGTATAAAACCTCTTTTCTTCTTCAACAAATTCTTTCTTCTATCGATATAATATTGTTGTTTCTGTGATTGCCTTGTCTTATAAGTTATGCTATATATTCATAGTAGTAAGAGAGTCAGTGGCTTTCGGCTCTTCTGAGTAGGAGATTTTCTTCCTGTCTCCTCCACATTCAAGTCACCACTCAAATCCATCTTCATATGTGAGTTAGACATTTTCTTGAATTCTAAGGCTTTTTTGAGAACTTAGTTTAAGTTTAACACTTTAATACTTGACCTGTTGTCTATATGGATTAGCACAACCACATTAATAAATGTGGTTGATATATGTGGTTTATATAGGTCGTAGGCATCAAATATATATATTCTATATTGTACACTTATAATAATATTATAACTTCTCTAGCAATTAATAATATTATAAGCTAGCCCACGGGGCTTTGGATTGACGGTGAATGGGTGCGCTGTTAAGGCACTCCTTGCGATAGGTCACCGGTTCAAAT